>PVJN01031108.1:0-25111 GCA_004026805.1 Lasiurus borealis | reverse complement strand
TCCCCGCGCCTGGCCCTGCTGGCCCCGAACCCAGCCACCGCCAGGGCCCCGCAGCACCACGCTATGCTCTTTGGAGAAGGGGCAGCTGCCCGTGCCCTCTGGCTACTTGGAGGCAGAGCTTGAGGGTGGGAAGAACTTTACAGGTCACCTGATCCCAAACCCGCATTCTTTGCGAAAAGAAACTCTGATGCCCCGACATGTGTTAGTCCTGCCTGAGGCTGCGCCAGCGGGACCAGGGTCCCGTTTCCAGGGCCTTCCCTGGCTCCCTGCTCTCTGACCTTGGGCTTTCTATACTAAATTGTCTCATACCCAGCACCCTCTTGAGTCCCCTGTATGGTTTTTCTTATTCCTTCCGATTCATGTCTCTGTACTCCATCCAACAAGGAAGGGTCTTAAACTTCAAGCCAAAAGTTATGGAGGCTCTGAAGCCAGTGGGATTCAAACTCAGACCTTCACATCTTTTTTAAAAAATATGTTTTTATTGATTTCAGAAAGGAAGGAAGAAGGAGAGAGGGAGAGAGATGGAAACATCAATGATGAGAGAGAATCATTGATCAGCTGCCTCCTGCAAGCCTCCCACTGGGGATGGAGCCCACAGCCCCCGCATATGCCCTTGACTGGAATCGAACCTGGGACCCTTCAGTCCTCAGGCCCAAACCGGCTATCCACCGAGCCAAACCGGCTAGGGCAGACCTTGACATCTTATTAGCTATGTGACCTTGGACACTTAGCTGACCTCTGAAAGTCACGCTCCACCTAAGGTTCTCTGGAAACCCAAGAAAACCCTGGGATGACGTTTTTGTTAGTCAGACATAGGAGGAGCAAGGACCAGCCAGCAGTCCTGCTGCCTGATTAGGAAGAAAAGCCATATGTATTGAGCACCTGCTATGTTTTAGGCAGAAGTAAGATTGTGGAACAAACAGGTGCATGTGGAGAGCGAGGAGCCCATGTCTACGTGACTATGTGTCTCCCCGTGCGGGAGACAAATCACAGGGACCTCTTATGTCTGTTTGACAACAATGAAACAACTCTACGTGGTGCATCTGACTGGTAATTTCTTCATTCATGAATTATATTTAAGCCATACTGGATTTCTTCTTCTTTCTTTTTTTTCTAATTTAATAAATCTTTATTGTTCAGATTATTACAATTGTTCCTCTTTTTTCCTTCCATAGCTCCACTCTACCCAGTTCCCACCCCTCCCTCTGCCCTTACACTCCGCCACCCTCCATCCCCACACTGTCCTCATTCATAGGTGTACGATTTTTGTCCAGTCTCTTCTCACACCCCACACCCTTTCCCCCAGAGAATTGTCAGTCCACTCCCTTTCTATGCCCCTGATTCTATGATATTCACCAGTTTATTCTGTTCATCAGATTTTTAATCTACTTGGTTTTTAGATTTACTTGTTGAATGTATTTGTTGTTCATAATTTTTATCTTTACCTTTTTCTTCTTCCTCCTCTTCTTAAAGAATACCTTTCAGCATTTCATATGATGCTGGTTTGGTGTTGATGAATTCCTTTAGCTTTTTCTTAACTGTGAAGCTCTTTATTTGACCTTCAGTTCTGAATGATAGCTTTGCTATGTAGACTAATCTTAGTTGTAGGCTCTTGCTATTCATCATTTTGAATATTTCTTGCCATCTGGTCTGCATAGTTTCTGTTGAGAAATCAGCTGACAACCGTATGTTTGCTCCCTTGTAGGTTTTCCTCTTGCTGCTTTTAATATTCTCTCTTTGTCTTTTGCTCTTGCATTTTAATTATGATGTGTCTTAGTGTGACCCTCTTTGGATTCCTTTTGTTTGGGGTTCTGTGCACTTCCTGGACTTGTAAGTCTATTTCTTTCACCAGGTGGGGGAAGTTTTCAGTCATTACTTCTTCAAATAGGTTTTCAGGATCTTGCTCTCTCTCTTCTTCTGGCACCCCCGTAATTCTGATGTTGGTATGCTTGAAGTTGTCCTAGAGGCTCCTTACACTATCTTCAAATTTTTAGATTCTTTTTTATTTAAAAATATATTTTTATTGATTTCAGAGAGAAAGGGAGAAGGAGAGATAGAAACATCAATGATGAGAGAGAATTAGAGATCAGCTGCCTTCTGCACATCCCCCAATGAGGCATGTGTCTCCAACCGGAATCGAACCTGTGACCCTTCAGTCCACAGGCTGATGCTCTATCCACTGAGCAAAACCAGCCAGGGTGGAGTCTTTTGTCCTTTTGTTTTTCCAGTTGAGTGTTTTTTGCTTCTTTGTATTTCAAATCTTTGACTTGATTCTTGCATTCCTCTAGTCTGCTGTTAAGTTTCTGTGTAATATTTTTTATTTCAGTCCATGTATATTTAATTTCTAGTTGGTCCTTTTTCATATCCTCTTGGGTCTCACTAAATTTATCCATCTTTTCTAGGAGATACTTGAAAAACCTTATAACCATGGTTTTGAACTCTATATCTAGTCATTTGTTTTCCTCCATTTATTTTGTTTGTGATCTGTTCCTTTGTCTCTGCATTTTCACTGCTTCCCTGAGTTGGTAGAGTAGCTTTTGGTGCTAAGTGTCCTATATAGCCCAGTGGCTCAACCTCCCTTGTTACCTGAGGTAGACACTCTTGGTGCACCCCTTTGTGGACTGTGTGTACAGCCATGTTGTTGTTAAGTCTTGATTGTTGTTGGTATCACTGGGAGGAATTGACCTCCAAGCCAATTGGTTGTGAGGATCAGCTGTGTCTATACTGGGAGAACTTCTATGCTAGAGACAGCCTGATGAGACAAAACTTGCAAAATTGCAAAAGCCTCCGTGTTCAACTTGGATGGGGCAGAGTCCCAGGGCTGAGCAGACAGCCTTGGCTTCCTGTCAGCCCTGCCCTATGAGGCCCCTTCGTGTCAGTGTCCCTCAGTAATTGCTGCAATCCTCTCTGTGCGCACTTGTGGGTGCACCCCCAGACCTCTGCCTTTCACAGCATCCCTGAGTTTCCGTGCACTCCTCTCTTTTCACGACAGTCCACACTTCCCTTGTATGAGTCTGGGACCCCCAGCGTCTCACCTGGAAGTGGGGTTCAGTGCATTTGGGAGTTTTCATCTCCCTCCCACTAGAGAAAGCCAGCCAGGCACTCAGCCACCCGTCCTCTCCATGCACGTGTCTCCCTACCTCAGCTTTTTGCAGCTCCTCTGAGTCTCCATGAGCCCCTTCCTTTCCTTCTAGTTGTAGAATTTCCACTCAACCAGCTTTCCTGTGGTTCGGGATAGTGTCCATTTTGTCTCTTAGTTGTAGTTTTGATATTGTTGTGCGAGGCAGCAGTTTAGGTGTTTACCTATGCCGCCATCTTGGTTTCCCTCCCACACTGGATTTCTTGATGACATTCAGGCTGTAAGAAATCTTAACTTTCTCTTTGTGGCAGGATACTGAGATACTTCTTTATTCTCACTGATAGAAAGTTAATGCCTTTTCACCACTGTGTTATCTCAATTTTTCTATTTCTTCCATTTCTTCTATCTTTCCATTTTAATCTTAACTTTAATTTTTTTTTGGCTCAGTTGAATATTTTTAATATTTAGGTTTCTTTCTCTTAATTTACTAAGTATACATTATTTTATTACTCCTTTAATAATTAACTCCTTCCCAGAGATTATGACATATATCTGACTAATCACTTGTAATTTTTCCTCTTCCATGACAATGCAAGGATTTTAGAACTCTCAAACCTCATTAATCCACCTGGCTTATATATTATTGTTGTCATGCACAGTGCTTTATTTTTTTCTATGACCATTATGATATTATTACTTTATAAAGTTGATATTTGTTTAGATTTATCTCTACATTTATCCTTTTCTTGTTCTTTATATTCTTCTACATATCAGAGCCACCGACTCGGATTATTTTTCTTGTACAGGAGGACCACTCTTTTCCGTTTCCTTTAGTTGGTGATGAATCATCTCACCTTTTCCCCCTGAAATTTTATTTTATCTTAATTTTGAAAAATTACTTGGGGATTTGCCTTATTGGATATCAAGAATTTTATTATGAAACTACAGTAATTAAGGCAATGTGTTTTGGACAGAGATAAACAAAATTAAAGTGGAATAGAATAGAGACCTTGGAATGGACACAGCTGGAATTCTAATGCAAGCAATGTTCTTTTCCACAACCTTAAATAGCGCAGGAAGTAGGGATGGAAAAGAGGGGTCAAATGTATCAGATGGTTAAATACATTCATCATCAGTCCATTGATCTTACCACCTTTGAACTGTTCTTGATGTGCTCTCTTCCTTCATAACCCATCTTGCAAGCATCTGCAGCCCCCTTACCCTCTCTCTTTATCAAGCTCACTTGGTAAAACCACAGCCCTGGCTAATCTAAATTACCCAACTACCGCAAGCTTCCACCTTGTTATAGAACATGGCTAAAGAAAAACATGAAACCATCTGATTGGTCTCACCATGAAATTAATGGCCCTTTACTTATATACTTAACGTGATAAGTATGCTTATTATTTATTGTCTACTAAGTTGAGTACAAGACTCATAGAGCATATTTAAGGAAAACAAGCAAGGAGCTATTCTCAGTTGAAAGGTGTGGAAACTGGGATTCTTGAGGAGTCAGTGAATTTCCACAAACCTGAGACACAGTAGAATTTGGGCTCCCACCCTGGCTGTGTGACTCCCAGCTGCTCCTTCAGTATCTCTGGGGAAGACTACAGCCAGGCAGAGGCCATGCTACCTATATTTCTAGTCCCCACAGCACTAGAAGGCTCATTAAATGTATATTGTATAGATCAATATTTATAATCGATAGTATAAAAATTTATATTGTAAAATGTTTCCTATAAGGAAGGGTCAAAAGGAAGAACAAACTCCAGCTACCAAAGTATTTAAAAATATAGTATACTAGTATATCTATAATAATAAAAGCATAATATGCTAATTAGACCAGACAGCTGAACAACCTTCTGGACAAAGCCAGGACTGTGAGGGCTGAGCTTCTTGTATGAATTTCGTGCATCAGACCTCTAGTTTAAATATAATATTACATTTAATACATTGTATTTTATATTGTAGTACTTAGGTTAATATCACATTTAATAATATAATTATATTTCAATATAAATTAATTTGCAGCATTTTTCTCTGAAGAGAGTTTAATGGACTCAGCTCTCCCTCCAGCTGACCTTTAGCTTGAAGATAATATGCTCTGTGGTCATTATATTGTAATGTGGCTGTCTAACAATTCTCCAACTTTTTGTCTCTGAATATCGGCAGTTAATAGGCTATCTTCCACAGTTATATTTGTGCATGGCCATACCTATATTCTATTTCCAAATTTTCTGCTACCAATACTTTTCAACCTCTGCCTAAATCTACTATCTTCTCACAGTATCAATCTTGATTTCTCCTGTCTTTATTTCCTTCAAGTCATGTTATCTCTTAAACTTTTCTCACAAAATTTTTAAAAAATGCTTCTCACTGCTTGAAAAAGAAAACAAAAATCTCTTTCCACTTTGGACCTTTTTCTTCCTAAAAATCATTGTAGTCTCCCTCCTGTTTTGCTCATGATAAAATTCATGTAACTAATTTAGCCCTGGCACTTAGAAGGCATTCATAAAACATTAAAAATGAGGGAGGTGCTAATTCAGCACTCTCTTTTCCAATGATCTCGTTCTTACATCCTCTTTAACCAGCGTGGACTAATAAAGGGGCTATGACCAAAATTAAAGAACTAGTTGGGAAGATTTTGCTATCAATCACTGTGTCATATTATTTCCACAAGCATAGAGTAATGACACACTGAGAGTTGAAAGGTCACATTGCCTAATGGGATTTTTGTGTTTTGTGAGGGTTAAGGGAACTGTTGGATGGACAGGGAAGGTTGCAGGGTGCCAAGGTCAGAGACTAAATGAATAAGTATGAGCTGGGGTCACTATGCTTTAGGTTATTTATGTTGATTTACTCTTAAGGTTATTCTAATGTTTTTTTCAAATTAGAATATTAGTCTTATTCAATTTTTAACTTTGGTTGATTGCAGAAACCACTCCCCCCCCCCTATTTTATTTTGTATTGGTTTCAGGTGTATAGCTTAGTGGTTAGATAATCATAAACTTTACATAGCGTTCCCTTGATATATCCAGTACCCCACCTGGCACCATACATAGTTATTACAATATTACTGACGATATTCCCTATGCTTTACTTACATCCCTGTGACTATTTTGTGCCTACCAATTCATGCCTCTTAGTCCCTTCACCTTAAGGCTATTCTAAAATCATAACTTTTTAAAATATTGTACCTTATTTTGCTACAAATTTAAATATTTACTAACATCATATCAAATATCTACAAATAGCTTTAGCTGGTTTAGCTCGGTGGATAGAGCATTGACCTACGGACTGAAGGGTCCCAGGTTCAATTCCGGTCAAGAGCACATACCTGGGTTACGGGCTTAATCCCCAGTGAGGGGCATACAGGAGGTGGCCAATCAATGATTCTCTCTCATCATTGATGTTTCTATCTCTCTCTCCCTCTCCTTTCTTCCCTGAAATCAAGAAAAATGTATTTAAAAAATAGGCTATCTTCCACAATTATATTTGTGCACGGCCATACCTACATTCTGTTTCCAAATTTTCTGCTACCAATATTTTTCAACTCCTGCCTAAATCTTCCATCTTCTCACAGTATAAATCTTGATTTCTCCTGTCTTTATTTCTTTCAAGTCATGTTATCTCTTAAACTTTTCTCACAAAAATTTTTAAAAAATGGTTCTCACTGCTTGAAAATAAAAATCCCTCATTTTCAATGTTTTATGAATGCCTTCTAAATGCTGGGGCTAAATTAGTTCCATGAATTTTATCATGAGCAACAAAAGAGGGAGACTACAGGAAATGATTTTTAGGAGGAAAGAGACTAGTAACAAAAAAGACCAGTAACTTCAGATTTGCATTTGATGTTAGTTTCTCAGTTACTCACAGCACATTTTCTTAGCCCTAAAATTGTGAACCCAACTGGGCCTGGTGCTGTTTTAGGTTATTACTTATTGATTCAATGTCTTTGTATTCACTTTAAAGGGTGTTGTGAAATGTTCAGGAATCTACTGAAGCAAAATTAACCTGGGTTTGTAATCATCTGTGCATCAGTTTGGAAACCTTACTAATATAAGTAAAATCTATGATTCTCTCTCCCCTCCCTCCTTTCTTTGCTATCTTTTTAAAAAATTAAACATTTTGAGACACATAATTTACATAACAATTGCAAGTGTAATGCAGAGAGAGTACATGTATCCTTTATTTAGTTTCCCCAATGGTAATATATTGTATTTGTGTCTAATTCTGGTTCTTTTGCCTTTTCATATAAACTTTAGAATCAGTTATCTACATCTTCGGAATAACTTGTTTACTGCCTGTTACTGCCATATAGTTACTGCCAGGATTTTAATTGGCCTTGCATTGAATCTACTGATCAAGCAGGGAAAAACTGACATATTGACAATATTGAATCTTCCTATCTGAACCTGGGACTATCTCTCCATTTATTTAGTTCTTTAATTTAACTCACCAAAATGTTATTGTTTTTCTTAGATAGACGTTGCATTTATTTTGTTAGATTTATATCTAAATATTTCATTTTGCCGAGTGCTAATGTATATGTTACTATTTTTTATTTCAAATTTCATTTGTTCATTCTGTATATTAACCTTGTATCCTCCAATCCTGATAAAATTGCTTATTAGCTCTAGGAGTTTGGTGTGTGGGTGGGTGGGTGGGTGTGTATGTGTGTGTGTGTGTGTGGTTTCTTTAGGACTTTCTACATAGACCATCTTAACATCTGTGAACAAAGGCAGTGTATTTCTTCTTTCCAAATTTGTCTTCCTTTTTAAATCTTATTTAATTAGCTAGGACTTCCAGCACAATGTTAAAAAGGAATGGTGAGAGAGGACATTTTTGCCTTGTTCCTGAAACTTAAAACCTTTAAGCTTTCTCACCATTAAGAATGATGTGAGCTGTAGGGTTTCTTTTCTTTTCTTTTTTTAAAATATATTTTATTGATTTTTTACAGAGAGGAAGGGAGAGAGATAGAAAGTCAGAAACATCGATGAGAGAGAGACACATCAATCAGCCACCTCCTGCACACCCCACAGTGGAGATGTGCCCGCAAGCAAGATACATACCCCCAACCAGAATCAAACCTGGGACCTTTCAGTCCACAGGCCGACGCTCTATCCACTGGGCCAAACCGGTCTCGGCTGTAGGGTTTCTTTTTTTGTTTATATTCTTTATCAAATTGAGGGTATTCCCTTCTATTCCTAGGTTAGTGTTTTGTTTTGTTTGTTTGTTTGTTTGTTTGTTTTTTATCGTGAATGGGTGTTGGATTTTGTCAAATGCTTTTTCTTCATCCATTGATCTGATCATAAAGATTTTTTGTGTTTATAATATGTAATAGATCATATTCATTGATTTTTTAAATGTTAAAACAGCCTTACATACTTGGGAAAATTTCCACTTGGTCATAGTGTATAATTCTTTATCACATTGTTGGATTTGATTTACTAATATTTTGCTGAGGACTTTTGCACTTATTTCATGAGAGATATTGACCTGTAGTTTTATTTTCTGATAATGTCTCTGTCCAGTTTTGATAGATTAATACTGCCCTCATAAAATGAGTTAGGAAGAATTTCTTCTGCTTCTATTCTCTGAAAGAGATTGGAGAGCATTGATATATATTTTTTTCTTAAATGTTTGATAGAATTCACCTGTGAACCCAACTGGGCCTGGTACTGTTTTAGGTTATTACTTATTGATTCAATGTCTTTGTATTTAGTTTTCAAAAGTCTGGTTTTAGTGTGTCTTGACATGGATTTCTTTAGGTTGACTCTGTTTGGGGTTTGCTGATCTTGAATACATGCCTTTGTGGTTTTTATCAAACTTAAGACATTTCCAGCCAGTATTTCTTCAAATACTTTTTCAGATCAACTCTCTTTCTCCTCTCAGTATGAGACTGGTGACACTAGGGTTAAATCTTTGTCATAGCTCCAAGGATCCCGAGGCTCTGTGATTTTCTTCCAGTCTGTTATCCTCACTGTTGCACAGGTTGGGCATTTTCAATTGCTCTATTTCTCATTCTGCTGGTGAGCCCAGTCATTGAGTTCATTTCAGTAACTGTATTTTTTTAGTTAGAAAATTTGCATTTGATCCATCTTTATAAATTCTATTTATTTGCTAAGATTTCCTATGTTTTTCAATTGTTCTAGCATGTTTGTAATTGCTCTTTGAAGCATTTTACGATGGTAGTTTTAAAATTTTTGTCAGATAATTCTAACATCTCTTATCATCTTGGTGCTAGCGTCTGTTAATTGCCCTTTTCCCCATTCAATTTGATATCTTCCCAGTTCTTGGTGTATTGAGTGATATTTTGCTGAAAATTGGACATGTGAGGTATTATGTTATGAGATTCTGGATCTTAATTTAAACCTTGTTTTTCTTGATTTTTGGACATTGCTTTAGCAGGGAAGTGGGGTGTCATCATTGACTCATTACTGAGAGTGGGGATAGAAGTCCAGGTTCCCCATTTGCTCTCTTCTGACACCTGAGGTAGGAGGGGTCCTTCTTGCTGCTCCCCACTAAGCTTCCACTGACACCCTCCTGGCTGGGAGGAGTAGGAGTGTGTTCTTACAGCTCTCCACATGGTCTCCATGGACACCACAGGGTGGGGAGGTGGCTCTGTTACAGCTGTGCAGTGATGGAAGTCCTGATTCTCCATAAGCCCCCTAGAGGGGAGGGAGAGAGCTGCTCATTCCTAATGAGAAGAGGGGGCGGGAGGTGAGGGAGGGATGGAAATACAGCCCCTCCTTAGCCTCCTCTGATGCCACAGGGAAAGTTGGGGTGCCTTACAGCCTAGCAAAGGTTTAAATCGAGGCTTGCCATGCAGCCTTTTGTGCACGGGCATGGGTGGTGCCACCGTTTTTTTCTATGTTTGGCTGGAGTAGAGCAGCTATTTTCTAAACATATTCTATCTTGCGAGGCTGTCCCTTCCTGTTTTGTTTTGGTTTTGGCTAGAGAGAACAGGCTTGTTTTGTTTGTTGGGACTCCCTTTTGTCTGTTACATGGACATTTCTGGGTTCTTGCCTTCTGCCACTCCCAGTCTGAGATGTAAGAGGCAAGAATAAAGCGAAACAAAACAAAAACAAAAGGGGAGAACTCACCACCATGTCCTTCTCTGGATTCCAAGGTCCTTCGCTGGTTTGACTTTCTCCACTTTTCAGGCTTATATGTTTGTTTTATATACAGAGGTGAGCAAAAGTAGGTTTACAGCTGTGAGTACGTGAAACACAGACTTTATTCTTGAATTCATATTTATTATTGTATTTTTTCCATATGAATAACTGTTAACCTACTTTTGCCCACTCCTGTATAATGCTCAGTGTCTCTAGTTGTACTCAGCAGGAGGAATAGGAACAAAAGTATCTGCACACTCTCACTATTTCAAATAAACCACTGCAAGAATAAAAGTAAATCTATTCTGGCCCACCAGGTCTTTCAGGCTGAGGTCCTACTTGACTTCCCACTCATTTTTGTGGTGGCCACACCCAACACCTGAAACTCTGACCACGCTGAGTCACTTCCAAGTCTAGCCTTCCAGGCTTTTCTCTACTGCTCTCCACATCTACACCTTTCTCTACTGCCCACCTGACAAGTACTCAGTTCTCCAGGAAGCCTTTTTAACCCTTGAACTCCTCTTAGAAGTGATGGCCGTTTCCTGGATTCCCCAAGAAATTCTCTCATCGTGGCACCAATACATGTTACTACACTTATTTCCTGTCTCCTAAACTGTGAGCTTCTTGTCATAGCATCATGCTCCCACTATCTAGTCCCACTATCTAGCCTACTCTAAGGGAATTGTTAAGGAATAAATATAAAATAAAACTTAATGTTTATGCAAGAGAATTGCTAGCCTAGAAGAGCAATAAAAATATGAAGGAAAGGCAATTGATATGGTTTTTTTTTTTTTGCTTATAGTATTCTGTGTATTGAGAAGCATCTTTGAAACTTTATTATATTTAGTACTCAAGTCATCCAAACAGGTAGATGTTGAAATCCCTGAAATGCCAACGAGAAAATAAAGACTAAAAGAAAAGAAGTAACCTGCCCTCAGAATCATACATGTTAACAAATCCGAAGCCAAAAGAGAATCCCAGGCTTTCATGACTGGAGAAGCCAGATGCTTCTCTATACCCCAAAGGATGACCGTTAGGTTACAGTTAAGTGTAGTTGCCCATGTTGAAAGTGAAAACGTGTACTTTACAACTCAAAGGTCACTTTTCCTATGACTCAAACAGACTCTTTTGAAAAAACCCAGGTGAAATATTTCATCATATATCTTGGCTCCTGGAAGCATTTCTGCTTTTCTATTTGATATTCTGATTGTTCCAGAATCCAAGGGCAGAGGCCTTTCACCTTAGAGTTAGAAGTTCTGAGAGAAACAAAGACAGTTGCAGAAAGTGTTCCCTGAAATCATTTTTTTTTAAAGCAACAGGTCTCTATTTTTTTTCATTTAACAAATATTTTTATTGAGGATTTTCAATGTGCCCAGAATTGATAAAGATGTTGGAATACGATGGTGAACCAAGTGCCCACTTCCAGGGTAACTCCCTCTCATTTGTCAGATCTCAGCCCAAATTATCATTTCAAGAGAAGCAAATATTTCAGTAAAGTTGAACCATCTGGTTCTCTTATTTCTTTTTTTCTTCACTTTTTGTTATGAGATAATATACACTCGTGGGAAGTTGCAAAAATTGTAGTCCTATATGCCCTTCATCCATCTTTCCCAAACGATGTTATGTAGTAACTGCAGTACAAAATCAAACCTAGGACACCAGCATCGGTAAGATACTTGTGCCAGGTGACTCAAATTTCATAAAAACATTTTTTTTCTTTTACAAAGTTATGGATGCAATTCCCATAAGGCCTTCCTTTTTATACTGTTAAATAGATAAGTCTGGGTCACAAGTCTTACGGTAATGATGGGTACATAAAGTTATATGGCTTCACATAAGCATCATTTTAACATATCATATTAACAAAGGACTTTTCAGATGTTAATTTGTGATCAAACAAAACTGATCTAGAAGAAGGCACATTCTAGATCAAAAACTTGGCAGAAGAGTGAACACTTATGTTCAGGACTTTGCCAAACACAAGAACAAAGTGATGCAGACACGGTCCTTTCCTCAAACGGTTCACAGATGGGAGCTGCATTTGAAACAGAGATGTGAGCAAGAAAAATGAATTAAAAAAAATTATTGAAACCTGGGAACAAATGGTTGCTTTGTGTGTCAAGAAACAGATTCAAACACATTTTGGCCTAAATTCAGATGTTGATTCTGGTGAATCAAAGAAAAGGGCCATCGCTGTTTAGAATGGAAATAGCTGGACAATCTTAAAATGCAATTGGGAAAATAAAAGTGTTGAACTCAAGCAAACAGCACACACTGGGACCCATCCTTGTTTAGTTAGTACTTGTGACCACACTTTCAAATGCCTTCTACCATAATGTCCCCTTCAAGACATATAAACAAATCATCTTCCTCCTAAAACAGTTGATCTCCATCAACGTCACATCATTTTGCTAGGCAACTTTTATCATTCCTCCACCTTTCACGTCTAACTTCTGATGTTTCCCAGAACCAATTGTTCTTTGTTCTAACCAGCCCAACTCAGAGCCTCATTACCCTCACACTTAACAAACAAAAAAAAGCATCTTGCTTAACTTCTCTGATTTGAGGCTTGTGTCAGTTTCCCAAGGCTATTGTAAGAAATAACCATACATTTATTTGATGGTTTACCATTATGGAAAACAGAATGGAGGTTACTTAAAAATTTAAAGAGAGAAATACCATACCATACAGCAATCCCACTTCTGGGTATATATCCAACAACTAAATTAGCAATACCATGTTCCCTGTAGCATTACACACAATAACCAAGTTATGCAAACAACGTATGTCCATTGACATAAGAAGGCACACCCACAACACACACGAAAAATATTCAGCCATAAAAAGGAATTCTTCCCATTTGTGAGAACAAATGAACTTGGAGGACATTGTACTAAGTGAAATAAGCCAAATACACACACACACACACACACACACACACACACACACATACTACACATGCACAATCATAGCATCTGCAAAGATAATTTTCCTTTTCCTTTCTGGTTGGATTGCCTTTTCTTTGTCTTGCCTGATTGCTCTGCCTAGGACTTCCAGCATTAGGTTGACTAGGACTGTTGAGAGCAGAAACCCCAATCCTATTCCCGATCTTAGAGGAAAACCTTCCACCCTTTCACCATTGAGTATGATGTTAGCTGTAGGCTTGTCTTTATAGTCTTTATTGTGTGGAAGTATGTTCTCTCTATACCCGATTTGTTGAGAGTTTTTACCATCAAAGGATGATGTATTTTTGTCAACTGCTTTTTCTTAAATCTATTGATATAATTATGTGATTTCTATCTTTCAATCTGTTAATATGGTATATTGCATTTGTTGATTTGCATATGTTGAATCATATTTACATCCCAGAGATAAATCCTCCTTGATCATAATGTATGATACTAACCATGTGATATTAAATTCAGTTTGCTAGCTTTTTGTTGAGAATTTTTATATCTATATTCATCGGAGATAGTGATCTATAGTTTCCTTATTTGGCTTGGGTATCAGGACAGTGCTGGCCTCTTAAAATGAATTTGAAAGTGTTCTCTTCTCTACACTTTTTGGAAGTGTGAGAAGACTTGCTGTTAATTCTTCTTTGAATTTTTGGTAGAATTCACCAGTGAGACAATCTGTTCCTGGATGTTCCTTTGTTAGGAGGTTTTTGATTACCAACTCAATCTCCTTACTCATTAGTTTATTCAGATTTTGCATTTCTTCAAGATTCAGTCTTTGTAGGGAATATGCATAATCTTACTTATCTATAATAATAAAAGCATAATATGCTAGTCAGACCAGACAACCTTCCGGACAAAGCCAGGGCTGTGAGGGCCGAGACCTTGCACAAATTTCATGCAACAGGCCTCTAGTAATTATATAAGCATCTTTTTCTTTCCTTTTCTTTCTTTCTTTCTTTCTTTCTTTCTTTCTTTCTTTCTTTCTTTCTTTCTTTCTTTTTTTTTTGGTCTCTTTAACCATTTTTTTTAATCCTCACCCGAGGATATGTTTCTATTGATTTTAGAGAGAGAAACATCAATCAATTGCCTACTGTACACACCCCCAAACCAGCAATCTAGATATGTGCTCTGACTGGGAATTGAACTGGCAACCTTTTTGTGCATGGAATGTCACTCCAACTAACTGAGCCACACTGGCTAGGGCTTATGTGACATTTTAAATATCTGCTGCCAGGAAGATCAACTTTGGAGAAATCAATAACTGGGAAAGTGATCCATTATTGAAACAGAAAAAGAGTAATTGTATTTTTTTAAAGTACAAAAATATTAAATTCTTGTAAAAGTCCTTTGAAAGAGCAATGCAAAATACGTAATGTACATCAGAGTATACATGTTACATTTTGCATCTTCTGTCTCACCCAAGCCCACGAATCTTGTATCGATCTGTGTGGTCAGTTTGAGATCCTCCTTATGTGCAAATGCAAGAATCATCAGGGTCAATTCCAAGAATGAAGGTATATGGTTCTTTAGGACCCAGTGTGAAAATACATGTAGACCAGGAATTATTTACACTATTTAAGCATTCTCACAAAATAAAAAATTAATAGGAGTTTTTAAAGGAGTCCTTTTAAAAGAATACAGACAGGATCTTCAATATTCCAATTAGGAGGTAACACATTTACCGGTGTTTTAGACAAGATGACTCCAGTCATATAAAAGTTTAGTTTTATTATAGGCGCTTTATGCAAACATTCAGTACTTTTTGCTTCTTCTATAGTACTTTTAGCAAGGCAGTCAGTTGCAGTCCAAATAAGAAAATATACACAAAAGTTACACATTTTATTAACAAAATCTATTTTGAATTATTATATAAACTTCTAATGCAACTGAAAACATCATTTTATTCCATCTGGTAATGTTTCTTCCGGTTCCTTTCACTATAAAGTCTTTCAAGACTGAACTTGGTAGGATGATCTTGTGTCAGGAAATGTTACACAGGTCACTCTACATAGCGTTTCCGGAAAGTGCTAACTTTTTAACTTTGACTAGATGCCATATTTTAGCACAAACATTAGAAAATATTTAACAGCTTATCTGGGCACAGTTCAGGAGCGCCTGGCCCCAGCCTGGACGCTGACCATGGAGAAGTAGATGCCCTTCTGCGCTAGCAGCTGCTGATGCGTGCCGTGCTCCCTGATCTTGCCATTCTGGAACACCACTATTAGGTCTGCGTTCTGGATGGTGGACAGGCGGTGAGCGATCACAATGCAGGTGCGGCCTTCTCTGGCTTTGTCCAGGGCTTCTTGGACAACCTATTTGATATTCATGTAAATGAATTGTGATACAAACGGCCCTCTCCCTTAATTCCCTCTCCCAAAATAACCCTCACAATGAATTTATCCAACAGGTTCTTCTTTAACAATGGCATCAGTGAAATGTAACAGGTTTTACAAAGCAAGGGATTTGGCGTGTCCGAAGGTAATGGAATCCTAGTTTGGATTAGTTCTGAGGCATGAGTTATCTATTCTCAGTGGCATGACAATAAATACAGCCCATCCAATCATTTAAGAACATGTACTGGTGCACCTCGCCATACAACATCCTTCAAAGCAGCCCTCTGGTCCTGCTCTATTGCAAATTTGGAAGACTGAGCACAAAGACAGCCTCCTTTGCATTTTTGGTCTTTTTAAGAGAGATTATCTCTCAGAACCAGTGTGCTTCCAGGTGCCTGAACACTCAACTTTTTCTTGAACTGAAAACGATGACTAATGTTTACCTTAAGGTACGGTCAGCTTTTACCATGGTAGTGCCCTCCCACTTTTTCTATAGTCACTGAGGAAATGCCACGAGTGTTAATGGAAACACTTCTTCTCCTAAATGCAGCTTCTTAGGCCAAAACAGAGTGATGCAGGGCTGTTTTGCCTGGTTTGAGCTCAGTTCCCCTTCCCAGTAATAACAGCTACAGGAAGGGTTTGAATTCCACTGAAAGGCGACATAAGTGATAATCAAAACATGTGGCTGAATTCTGTCCTCTGCTGTGGAAGTTAGCAGCACACACTATATCTCAGGTCCGTGTGAGTAAGTCCAATTTCCATTCTTACCTTTTCACTCTCTGTGTCCAGAGCCGATGTGGCTTCGTCCAGAAGCAAAATGCGCGGCTGTCTCACCAGGGCACGCGCGATGGCAATGCGCTGCTTCTGGCCGCCGGAGAGCTGAGTTCCTTTATCGCCTACTCTGGTGTTATATTTCTGTAAAGAAGGTGGAGCTATTATGAAAGGTAGAACTAAGGTTCTAACAAAGGGTTTGCTTACAGAAAGGAGGAGAGCCACTTCCCTATGTACAAAAACAGTTTAGGTGCGGAACAGGAATAGTTCATAGAGAATGAAACAAACCCAGACATAGCTCCAAATGGCAGGTTGGATCTCTCTTCTTCAAACTAGAGCACTTATGTCTTCAAAGTTATTTCTTAGTATAAATAAGTCAGCAGGTCAAGGAGGAAGAAATTTGTCTCAATCTTAGTCTCTTCCAGTCTTCTGGTTTCATTATATTTGGCACAAAGATTGGGAGGAGGGAGGAAATTTGATTTCAAAGGAATATGCTTACAAAAATAAATACAAATTTGATGGTTATTGTAGTTATAACCAGTAGGTGACGCTCTCTGCATTATTTTAAAGTGAGGAAGGGAAGAATTCTTAGGATGCTCACTTTTTGGTATCTGTTTTTTAATAAAATTATCTTCCACGTTTCAACAATTTTAATGGATGCTAAGCATTAAATCTGGCTCTCCCCAATCTTTTTTTTCACACATGTGTTGCCCACATTAGGTAACTGTCACATTCAATATGATGATAGGAACAGATGTTAGGCGGGTACATAGGGGAGAGCCAAAACAGGATATGAAAGCATGTATAACCCTAGAAAACAATGCTATCTTATTTACAGGCCCTTCCCAGCTAAATTTTAGCCAGAATGTAGGCTCTGATTCTGACACTCAAGAGTTTGTAAAGTTCATTCTATCTAGTGTTGCCTATTTTTAGTTGCTCTACCTGCAGCCCTAGTTCTGTGGCACTCAGACGGAGGACTCCACCTGCAGATGGAATAAGAAGACTCCAGGTGAGGTTCCAGCCGATGCTTGGGGCTCACCCTACCCCAGGGCTCCATCTGCTGGGGAGGCAGGAGCACTGTGTCCCATGTGAGTGGAGGGGTGACCTGGTTGCACTGATCAAGTATTGAGCCTGTGGAGGCAGGTAAAGGCAGGGGTGTAACCCTGCAGGGCGAGGTCAATCCTAATACAAATCACTCAGGAGGAGAAGTGGCTCCTTAGACAGAAAACAGGACTAAGGGATTATTTGCTTTCTCTTTCCTTGTCTGAGAAAAAGACTCACAAGATCTACTTGTGCTCTGGGTGACAGATGGAGCCTAGGAGCCCAAAATGGTCGGGTTCCAGTGGAAGACCAATGCCACAGGCAGGCGTATGAATAAGCTAGGTAACAGCTACTTTCTGTGTTTGTCTTTGTAAAATCCCTAGCCCCGTGGTTCCCAAACTTTAGCCTGCGTCAGCATCACCTGGGCTACTCAAACATCGATGGTGGACTCCGCCTCCAGAGTTTCTGATTCCGCAGGTCTGCGCTAGGGTCTGAAAATCTGCATTTCTCACAGGTTCCCAGGAGATGCCAGCGGATCATTCCCAAATGATAAGAACACTGACTTTGTCATTAGTAAAGGGGCTGAAACAGTATTTTAAGATGTGCTAGCCATGGAATGGGCCAGTTATTCACAGGTGGGCTAGAAGATGAAAGGCTGGGCGGGGGTTGGGGGGGAGGGGGCAATACCCTCTCCTGAGAACGATGATGTGGTGGCAGCAGTTATCCAAAGAAGAGCTTCAGGAAAGAAATAGTGGGAAAGAGGGCCACCTGGTATTGCCATCCTTCCCCGCGAGCAGATTGCCTTCCCTGCTGGTTTGATGCTACCGAGCTTTATTTCTCAGGGGACACTTCCTTACAATAAAGAGGGAAGAGGGGTAGATGAGTCATGTCAAGATTCACTTTAAAATATAGGACTGAGGCCCTGACCAGTGTTGTTCAGTGGTTAGAACCTGAAGGGTCCCAGGTTCAATTCTGGCCAAGGATACGAACCTCGGTGGCAGGCTCAATCCCTGGCCCTGATGGAAGCAGGTGTGGGAGGCAAACAACCCATGTGTCTCTCTTACTTTGCTGTTTTTCTCTCGGTGTCTCACCTCTCCCCCTCCCACTCTCTCTAAAAATCAATGGAAGAATATCTTCAGGTGAGGATTAACAAAAAATAAAAGAAGTAAGATATAGGACTTAAGGGGCTTAAGAGGGTGAGAAGTTCTGTTTCTCTAGCTTCCCAGAAGGGATTCGGAGGACAGCCATGGGACAAGAACCCAGGAAAGGTTTCAATAATCAACCCTGTAAACAGAACTTGGGGCCCATGAAACAGGCGATGGTGAGAGATTACACGACATCACTGCCACCCTGGCGGGTCAGCCCTGTTCACAGAGAGCCTTCTTTCTGGCCTGGGTCCTGCCCCCTGGCCTGACTTTACAGGGAAGCTGGAGGCTTGGGGAAGAGCTGTACGGAGGAAGGTTGGGAGATACTTGGGGAGGGAGGGCCTTGCCCCTTTCTGCAGGCCTGCACTTAGACTTGAAGGGAAAGGCCTCCCAGACATACGCACTATCAGGCTTGCTTACAGGGAAGGTCCGCCAGGGGATAGAAAATGTGGCCAGACTCCTGTACTCGGGTGTGGGTGTGTGTTGGAGAGGGGTATGTGGGTGTGTTATAGTTGCTCATTTTCCTTCGCCTTTGGGAAACCAGCCCTTTAGAAATCACACTGTAGGTCAGGGAGGCTGCCACGGGCTCCTGGACTCCCATGTGGGAGGGACTTACGTCAGGCAGTGTCTCAATGAAGTGGTGGATGTTGGCCTCCTTGGCGGCCCGCACGATCTCTTCCTGTGACACCACCCGGCTGTTGTCTCCGTAGGCAATGTTCTCACTGATGCTGCAGTCAAACAGGACGGGCTCCTGGGACACGATGCCCAGCTGTGCTCGCAGCCACTGGACGTTCAGCTGCTTTATTTCTTTGTCGTCAATGCGCTGAAAGCAGGAGTTCACGGGTCAACCTCATGACCAGCACACTGCGCATTTAGCAATATTAATATCATTATCCACACACTAAAACTGCCAGCTGACGGTGAGACTACCTTTTTATTGTTGCTGTGTGTTTTTTTATTTATCATCAAGGTTAACTAAATAGGTCGTAACTGTATGCTTAGAGGAGCTGTGATGTTTCTTCTGCTTTCACCTTAGTATTTGATATATGTAGGTGGTAGGTACAATAATGCCATACACACAAGCCCAAGATACAGATGCTCTACTCCATGAAACCCGTGAATGTTATGTCACAGGGCAATGGGGAATTGCATCAATTTGCTCATCAGCTGATCTCAAAATGAAGAGATTATCTTGGGTTATCCAGGTAGGCCCAATGTGACCACAGAGTCCTAAACTATGGAAGAGGAGACAGGAGAGTGAGTAGCAGAGTGTGCAACAGAAGACAGACTCAATCGGTCATTGTTGGAGTTGAGGATGGGGAAAGGCCAGGAGCCAGAAAAGGTCAGAAAGAGATTCTCCCTTAGGGTCTCCAAAGGGAACCCAGCCTTGCTGACCCCTTGATTTTAGCCCAGTGAGAGCCATTCTGGACATCTGACCTCCAGAATTGGTAACAAAACATTTTGTTGTTCTTTACACCACTAAATTTGAGGAAACTTGCTATGGCAGCCACAGGAAACTCATACAATGCATTGTATTTATGGAATATTTCCTAGCATCCTTCTTCTTATGTATTGATTTTTCATAGGAAAAGTAGCTGAGATTAGACGGGGAATAAATAACTATTCTGACCACATAATAGGTTTGCAGGTCAGGGTTCTGATCTGCCCTGAGTTGGTTTGGATCAGGTTGTTGAGGAATGGGCTGCTAAATGGAATAGAAGGGCAATAAAATGGAATAGAAATGAGTGTGGGAGGAAGGTGGCTGCTGTGTGCAATAGTTGTTGATGCTGGGAAAGTGATTTAGTTTTCTCGAGAGTTTCCTTGTGGATGAGAATTGTCATCATTCCTAAACTCTTAGAATTAAGGATTAGACAAGATTATGTATGGACCACCACTAGCACAGTTGCTGGGCACAGAGTATACATGCAGGGAATACCAGCAATATGTATCTCTCTGCATGTGCTGCAGTTGGAACTACAGAGGATAGGTAGATGGTTGATGGATGAAAGGATGGATGGACATCTCTAATGTTAAGCTAAAAAAGTAGCAAGGAGAGGCTGGCCTTTCTCTGGTCATTGGCTCTCTGGATTCTGTTGTAGATGCCCAGGTAGTGCCCCTCACAGCCTTGCTGATAAAAGTCCTCACTCTCTGATGTGGATATGTCTGCCACAAAGATCTACTTTGCAAGAGAATTCTGGCATTTGCGTGAGAGAGCTGTTCATCCACTCTGATAAAGACATGAGTGACTCAGCTTCAAGCTTTCCTAATAGTGAAGATGAATATATTCCAAGAGCCATAAATACTCTCTGTATCCTGTGTGCCTGGCTGGGCACCTCTGGGAGACAGTTGGCCAGGGATAGGATACCATCTCTGCTGCAGGAAGACAGCTTCTGTTTGTGAAGCTCACAGATGCAGAATGGAATACAGCCGTGACCTTATTGGTACCTAGCCCAGTTGCCATGGAGACTATTCCAAGCTTCTATGCCCCAGGCTTATAGTGTGTGAAGTGAAGGCGGAGAGAGGCAGGAAAAACCATACAAACAAGTGGCAAAACAGCAGACCTTGTTAAATGGAACATGGTACTTGAGAAATGGAAATCTGAGGAAAGAGTAGTTGTGTGTTTAAAAAAATTTTTTTTCCAGATGCATGCCCCTGGAAGGAAAATATATACTGCCTAATAGAATCAGACAAATTTGAAGGATTCTAGCAAGTTTAAATGAGTTTCTCCATTACGCTGAATACAACAGCCTTGGGCCTCCTCCTTCCCACACGATGCACCAGAGTTGCAAACTATTTAAAATCTGTGTTAGCTGAAGAATTCTTTTTTGGGGGAAACATGTGTAGAAGCCAAAATGTAAAACAGATGAATACAGAGCTTCTTTGTCTGAGGTCTAAGGGGGGTTTGAGGGAAGACCAAGGAACTCTTGGAAATCAGTGAGTACCGTTCACATAAACAAACAATTAGGAAATTTGGGGTTTTGGTAACACAGTGTCTCAGAATTGAAAGGTATTTTCTGTCCTGCCTCAAAAGAGGAATACCCCGATCTTAGCCCAGGAACCCCCTGGGCAATACTACCCAATAACGACAGGCTTCTAACTGTATCCTAAGGACAGAGGACTCTGAGGTGGTGTGTGGGATGGACCAGAGAGGGGAGAGGGTTAGGTCTGAGGAAGACTGAAACCAGAGGCAGTTTAACAGTGAAGCGAATGAAGGCCTCAACTGCAGGATATGCTGGGTCTTGGACAGCGTTCTGCCTGGAAGGCCAAGCTGTGGTAAGGAAGCGCTTCCAGGTAAGTACTGTATTGATGACAATTTGCATAAAGAAGGAACCAGAATCTTTAAGTTTCCAAAACTTTGTTGTGATTTTTCTCACTCTAAGCAAATATTCACTTCTGGACCTAATGTTGTATTCATAACTTTGTATTCTTTTAAACAGAGTCCATAAAATCAAATAACCTCCAGAGTCCACACAACTTCGAAACTCCCGCTATACACACAATTCCATAGCTTCGTGGTTCAACATTCCCCACAATTTAACCAAAACCATTCAAATGGATCAGTCCAGAGGTTCTCCAACTATAACTGGCACCGGAATCACCTGGGAAAATTGTGGAAACTAAAAGGCCAGGTCCTAACCTTCTTGAATAAACCAGATGGCTGTGTTCATTACTAGCTCTCTAGGCCATTCTGATATACACCATTTTGAGAACCACCACATGGGTAATGTTCATGAGATTTCCTGAGCTCAGGATCAAGTGCTTTTTACAGTTCTTACGATCAAAGACCAAATAATGCTCAAATCCTACATCTCCATTTTTACAAGGTAATGAGGACTAATTACTACTAATCACTGAGTTAAGGGTTACTAATTGGTATTCATAAGCAAAACTTGGCACATGCACTAGAGTTTATTGGTGACATTTCCACTAAGTCTGGCTGCTATGTGCCAGTTGGCCATATTTCAAACTTCTAGTGCAAATGCACAAGAGCAGATAAAGCATTCCTACAATAGATGAGGACACTGCTTGCGGTGCATCATCAGTGTCATCTTGAGATGGTTATTGTCATGCACTCTGCATTCATCGCCATTTTATTCTGTGTCTGCCCTTCCATAAATCAAGGGGCTGGAGGGGCAAAAATGATTTCCCAGACTCTCTTCTGGTTCTGGAAGTAACTGAGGTTCTACCACTGAGGAACCCTTCGCAAAATCTGGAAGGCAGAGGCCAATTCTCTTAAGTAGCAGTGGTAAGCTTACACACATGTTCCAACAGACAGGAGTTTTTGCAAAAGACACACTCTGATCTTACGTCTTCAAGTATGGAGTAGATCTGACAGTGGCATACATAATTTGCTTCACTTCCTGGCCACAGGATCCCAGCCTGCAGTGCTGAAATGTGGCTGTCTTAGATCACTTACTTTCTCCACTTTTCCCTTCTACTCTTCCAGCTCTCTCAATGATTTTGTAAGCAGCTAATTCCTTTTATTAAGTACTTATCTACTTGGATAACCTTGGAAATACTACAGTTTTTATTTCATATGCTGAATCATCACTGATATGATCCATGTTTTAATTATGCTTCCCTTTTATTTCTGTATGTGTAGAATAATTAATTTCTTTACTTTCTTCTTGTTTAATTATTGCACTGTTCACCATTACTGTTGTTTTCAACTCAACTCTGTTATTGAGTGCTATTTCCATTAAAGTGACTATGAGTGCAATAGGGAGACCATGAGAATTTTTTTGTCCTTCCTAAAATAAAAAAAGCATGAGAGGGGTGGGGGTGCCCAGGGAGAGGTCAATAGGGAGGAAAGGAAGACATATGGAATACTATATGTAATACTTTCAATAAAAATTAAAAAAAAAAGCACGAGCACACAACTCTGGTTAAACCCACTATTTCAGCCAAACTGGCCTATATGGAACTTTACCCTATACACACAATTCCATAGCTTCGTTATCGGGAACAAATCACTTATCAACCACAGTTCACATGATCTCTTGCATCAAATGGCATCTGACTGACTGCTTACCCTCATACCCTTATGCAACCAGCTCTACTTATCTCTTAAGAACTGGTTCAAACTTATTTCCTTCTTTATTACCTCATGGAAGTATGTGCCCCAGCTCTTCAATTGAGGACAGACACCAGACTCTATAACTCTTTAGAGCACAACATTTAACACACTGCTTAATACATAACCATTAAGGGCCATCATCAGTGTCTGAGAGCTAGCATTTTTCTCCTCTGATTGCCTCATTTGTCAGGGACGTCTTCATTTAGAGTCCTTTGTTCAAATGGTAGCCACAAAAATGAAGCATGAAATCATAATTCACACACACACACACACACACTATATATAAAATAAAAAATAAGAAACAAAGCTTATGTATCTGTGAACAAATAGACTGTAAAGGCATAACCATCTTTGAATACAATAAAACATATAACTGAGTAACCATGAATGCTATGGGAAAGGAAAAATGCCCTGGTCTATAGGCTGAAAATTCTATTTTCATGTCAGTTACTAATGCAAGTAGGGCCCATATGGAGCTGATTGGTACCAATCTGACTATATGGAACAGGTGTCCATTCTGGTTGGTCAGTGCCCTTACCATTCCAGTTGTTAAATATTTTTAATATCATCTGAGAGCAAACAATAGTTAAATAACATCTTCATAATGAAATTTTCTTGCTGTAAAGTCTATTTCTTCCTAATCTGACTTTCTCCCTATTCTCCATTATA
The DNA here is from genome assembly GCA_004026805.1 of Lasiurus borealis. Lineage (NCBI taxonomy): Eukaryota > Metazoa > Chordata > Mammalia > Chiroptera > Vespertilionidae > Lasiurus > Lasiurus borealis. Next base: position 921 of record PVJN01031108.1, on the reverse strand, counting down.
AATATTTAAAATTTTACTACTCCCCTCATGACTCCTATCTCATCCCCAGTACCTATGATAGTCCCTGACAGGTACTCAGCAAGGTTTGTTTAATAAATAAATATAACCATTCACTTATTCTATTAGTTCAGGAAACAAAAGGGAATACCTCTACATTCTTTACTCACTTCCAAAACTGGATGATCTTACTTTTCCCCCTCAGAAAATGCTTCAATGCCTTCTCCATCAACAGCTTTCTCTCCCTTGTCAATGCTTTCTCCATCAACAGCTTTCTCTCCCTTAGCCATAAAAATGCTCAAGACTTCCCACCCCACCATTTTCCATAGACTCCACCTTCCCACTCAAGCTGCTGTTATTATTTGCCCTTCCTTCATCTTTGACCTTGATAGCCTATACCTAGTCTCTGTTTCCCCTCTTAATCACAACTCAGCAATGCTCACCTGCTTCCAAGCACCACCTCTTCACTGAGAATACCTTAGACTATTAGAAGCAGCCCATTCATTGCCAAATACTATCATGTTTTTACACTCTTCATCTTACCCTGCCTTTCGTAGCTTTTGTCATTGCTGACTAACTTCCCCTTCTCGAAACACTCCCCATTCTTGGCTCCCACCTTTTCTCTCCTACCATCCCTCCTCTATCTTTATGGATCCTTAAATTTTTGCTGGAAATTCTCATGTAAGCTGAAACCTAACTGAGAGAAAGGAGGGGGCAGTGTTGATAGAGAGGCTGGAGATGTTGGCAGGGACTGACGGTGAGCTTGGAGACCATCTCTAGGATGTCAGAATTTAAGAGGGACTGTTCTTTAAAGATTTGAAAAGCCATGGCTTACAGTGAAAAATTAAATGCATCCAGGTTTTTAGACGATGAAACACTTCAAGTGAGTTGAGTACGCACCACTGTGCCGGCCAAGGGGTCGTA
>PVJN01031107.1:0-25111 GCA_004026805.1 Lasiurus borealis | reverse complement strand
CAGCCCTTAAGATTCTCGCTTTGGCCTGAAAATTTGCCATCATAATTATGATGTGTCTTGGTGTGGGTCTTTTCAGGTTCATCTTCCTTGGGATTCTCTGTGCTTGTGTGACTCTTTTCTTCCCCACAACAGGGAAGTTTTCTGACATGATTTCTTCAAATAGGTTTCCTAACCTTTGTTCCTCTTCCTGTTGTTCTGGCACCCCTATTATTCATATGTTGCTTTGTTTCATTTTGTCCCAAAGCTCCCTTATTCTCCTTCTATCTTTTAAGGTTTTTTCTCCAATTGCAGTTCAGATAGTGTGTGTTTTGCTTCCCTGTCATCTAATTTGCTAATTTAGTCCTCTGCTTCTCCTAGTCTACTGTTGAAACTTTCCATAGTGTTTTTTTTATTGCAGCTATATCACTCTTTATTTCTTCTTGATTCTTACATAAGTTGTTGATTTTTTTCATCCATCTGGTTTATGATTGTATAACTGATAAGGATTTAATCTTCAACATTTATAGGAATTCATACAACTTAACAAAAGGAAAATAAACAACCCAATCAAAACATGGATAATGGACCTAAATAGACACTTTTCAAAAGAGGACATAAGGAAGGCCAAGAGACATATGAAAACAAGCTCAAAGTCACTAATCATCCTAGAGACGCAAATCAAAATGACAATGAGGTACCATCTCACACCTGTCAGAATGGCAATCAACAACAAATCAACAAATGACAAATGTTGGTGGGGATGTGGAGAAAAAGGAACCTTCGTGCACTGATGGTGGGAATGCAGACTGGTGCAGCCACTGTGGAGAACAGTATGGAGTTTCCTCAAAAAACTAAAAATGGAACTCCCATTTGACCCAGTAATCCCACTTCTAGGAATATATCCCAAGAAACTAGGAACACCAGTCAGAAAGGATATATGCACCCCTATGTTCATAGCAGCACAATTTACCATAGCTAAGATTTGGAAACAGCCTAAGTGCCCATCTACAGGTGAATGGATTAGAAAATTGTGGTACATCTATGAATACACAATGGAACACTATGCTGCAATAAAAAAATAAGGAATTCTTACATTTGCAACAGCATTGATGGAACTGGAGAGCATTATGCTAAGTGAAATAAGCCAGTCAGAGAAAGATAAATATCACATGGTCTCACTCATTTGTGGAATATAATAAACAACATAAACTGATGAACAAAATCAGATCCAGAGACAGAGAAGCATCAATCAAACCATCAAACCTCAGAGGGTAGATAGGGGAGGGGAGGGTTAAGAGAGAAAAATCAACCAAAGGACTTGTATACATGCATATAAGCCTTACTTATTGACACTGACACAAGGGGAGGAGTTGAAGGCATGAGTAGGGGGGGCAGCAATGAGGGGATAAGAACACATGTGTAATATCTTAATAAATAAAGAAAAAAAGTACTGTATAATAAAAATAAAGGTGACATGGCTAATAAAAATTAAATCTATCTCAAATACCAATATATATTCAAATATGTACATATATAGTCTTATAAATATTTCCAAGTATATCCTGTTTACTGCCACTATATTCTCTCTGGTCCAAATTTGTTCATGACTGGATTACTTTTAGCACCTTCTTTCTTTCACAACTTCATTTACCACCTTGTCTTTGATTCATCTCCCATAGAACACATAGAGTAAGTGCCACCCAAATAATATTTCTCAAATGTACTAAATTCTATTATAGCTTTCAAATATTATTTTGAAATTTAAGCTCATTATCTTGACTCTCATGATCTGTATAACCATCACTTTCCTTCTATTTTCCTAATCCCATCCAAAATTGTTTCTGACCAAAGATTTGATGAACCTCAGGAGAAATAAGGCAATGGCCTGTGGGAGGGGCACAGGAGACTTGGTTGGAAAGTTTGTAAGGAGAACATTTCAAAAAAAGGAGCCTGCCTGGTTTATTGGAATTCCAACTTAGGGGAGTTTGACTAAAGGTGGCTGCCCCTAATTATTCCTTGACTTTTGTAAACAAGTCTATGGATGTGTGGACTCTAGGGTATTTAATGAATCTTTATGCTTAATCTTCAAGTGTACATGCTTAAAAGACACTGCACACACATATGTCCCCCCCCCCAGATTACTTACTCTACTTAATTGTATCTAAAAGATAAACTTTATCCCAAACTACTGTTACAATAAAAGCCTGAAGAGGCAGGTGATCAAGGCTGTCAGGTTCCTTTAGCCAGGAAGTCCCTTAGCCCTCTCCTTCACAGCAATTCTGTGTCAGAGTAATCATTCATCCATTGCTCAGGGTCTGCTGGTCAGCCCCGGCAATCATTCTATCATGGACTTCTTTATTTAGAAATGATTAACCTGCTTATTAAAGTTTGGGTATGGAATAAGCTGGAAACAAAAACCTTGTGAACTTGTTATAACTTGTTTCTTTTTTTAATATACTTGTATTGATTTTATAGAGGTAGGGAGAAAGAGAGAAAGATAAAAACATCATAATGAGAGAGAATCATTGATTGGCTCCCTCCTGCATGCTTCTTCCTGGGATTTGAGCCCACAACTTGGGCATATGCCATGACTGGGAATCAAATTGTGATCTCTTGGTTCATAAGTTGACATTCTGAGCCACACCAGCCAGGCAACTTCTTTCTTATTCACTGTCTTAAGATGAGTTTACATAGTATATATACCAAGCTAAAGAAACTCTTATTTGTTCCTATTTTTTAGGAATTCATTTATTTATATCTCTAATTTTTGAGCTTTAAAATTATGTTTTTCACACTATTGACATTTTCTCAAAGACCTCTTATTGGAATGTCCATGTTCATTTTCTTCATGAATTACTAATTGAAATTTTCCAATGTTAAGTGACTTGTTTTCATGGAATAAAACCTATTTAAAGCAATGAATAAAGTTTAATATACTTTGAAATAAAGTTGGCTAATTATAATTGGATTATCAAACTCTATTCATGAGGTTATTTTGATTATACTTTTTTTCTTTTAATGTACTGTAAAATTTTGTTGTGAAAACATATTAGATTCATAAATTGAGTTGAACAAAAATTTCTCACACATTCTATTTCCTAGATAAATGTGTGAGAGGTAGAAATGACGTGCTTCTTTAAAATCTGATACATGTTGCCTAAAATCTGCTTGGTTCTGAGATTTTTGTCAGTGGGCATTCAATGGCACATGGGTGATTGATTTCCACAGCAAGTTCTCAGACATTTTCTGTAGCATTGAAATTTTTTATTACAACTTTAGCTGATTGTAAACTTTATAAACTTTATCCATTTCATATTTTTCCATTTAATGTTCATGGAATCAATCATTACATTTAAAATTACTGAAATAGGCCTGGCTGGTGTAGCTAAATGGTTAGAGGGCCACCTGCGCATAGAAGGGTCACCTACCTGGTTTGCAGGTTCAATTCCCAGCTTAAGTAGAGAAGACAACCAATCAATGTATCTCTCTAACATAGATGTCTCTCTCTCTCACTTTTCCTCTCCCTCTCTTTTCCTCTCACTCCCATTCCCTCACTCCCTTCCACTCCCCACAAATATCAATGGAAAAAATATACTTGAGTGAGGATTACCAAAGAATAAAAGGGTAACATTTCTGAAACAAGTTTATTTTATAGTTTCTTTGAACCACTCCCTTCCTCTTCCTTAATTTGTTTTGTTGTTATCGTTTTATAACACTTTTCTTAAATAATACTTATTTTGTTTTATTAATTTTATCTATTTTAGTCTATTTTAGTTTAATATATGGTCTTATTTTAATATTCACCCTTCTTGTATTGTTGGGTTTACTTTATTGGTAATTATATTTAGCTTCTTGTTAATGCTTAATACTCTACATGTTAATTTTCTTTCATTTTCTGGGGAAAAAATATGTTCAGGTCTATAAAATCTCTTTATTGCTTTGGCTCATATGGCATGCAAAGAGTTCTAAGTTAATTAGTGTTATCTTGTAAAATAAGGACTATTTATTTGTATTTTGTTTCCAGTTATATGATCTAATTTTTGTTTTTGGAATGCGGTTTAATGTTTTAGATTATTGTTGGGAACTTGGTGTGCATCGTGTTCATTATCAGAAATTTATTCTGTTGTCCCTTGCAGCCTATTACAGATGAAGTTTGAGAGATTATTAACAGTTCTCAAGTGTCTCCACTCTGATAAATTTAATGACCCATTTTTAATTTCATCTTACTGGACCTATTGTAAAAGTGAAAACTCCATCTTACTAAAGTACTTTCTTCTCTTGGCTTTTTGTAATGTCCACCCTCCTCATTTTTCTTTGTTATCACCAATGTTTTTACCTGGTCTCCTTTGCTGGTCATCATACCTCTAACTCTATATATTATAGTGAATTTGGGTTTATTATTGGTCTCCTTTTCTTGCTATTATCTATCAATCTATATCTATCAATCAATCAACCTATCTATCTATCTATCTATCTCTTTTTCCTCTCCCTCTTCTTTCTCCCTACTAGTTATATATATTTTTGAGGGGGGGGGTATTAAATAAACTAATACTCTCAATTCTGAGCCTTTCCCAAATAAGCACATTCACATTAGTTACCTAATTTTCACCTCCACTTGGATGTCATATAAGAATCTAAAAATTATCAGCTCCAAAATTGAGCTGCTCATATTCTATCTTGTTTCCTGTTCCTCTTTTATATTGATTTCAGAGAGTTCAGAGAGGAAGGGAGAGGGAGAGAGACATGGAAACAATAATGAGGAAAGAGAATCATTGATCAGCTGCCTCCTGCATGCCCCCCACCAATGACTGAGTCTGAAATCCAGGCATGTGCTCTGACCAGGAATTGAACCGTGACCTCCTGGCTTATAGATCAGTGCTCAACCACTGAGCCACAGTTGTCAGGCTCTCCTGTTCTTCTTATAGTATTTTCTACCTCATTAAATAGAAATTGTATTATTATACTTGTTCAGAACAAAAATTTTGGAGTTATTCTTAACTACTTTCTTTTTCTTGAAGATCACTGTAGCTAACACTGTTAGTTCTATCTTCAGAATAATACAAAGCAGACCACTTTTTATTACCTCCTTCATTGCCAATATATTCAAAATATTTTTTTTACCTAGACTACCACAATAACTTCTTAATTAATCCCCAGCTTCTGTGTTTTGCCTCCTATAGGCTATTCTCAACACAACAGCCAGGGATGATCCTATTAAAATTATAAATCGCTCTCCTGCTCATAATACTTGTGGCTTCCAATTAACTCCAAGTGCAATCAAAGTCCATAAACTCATTCCCAAAGTCCCCACGACATCTCAAGTCCTTGTCTTATCCTCTCTCCTTCATCATTAGTCTGAATTACCTGGCATTTCCCTGTTCTACCATAAAGAAGAGATAATGCACTTATTTGTCATTTCCTCTGCCTGGCATACTGTTACCCCACCTTACGCCTCAGATTCCTTCAAATCTTTATTTAACTGCCACTTTCTCATTAATGACATTCCTGTCCATCCCAACTATAATTGAAATTTTCCTTGCTTTATTTTTCTCTTCTGTTCTGTCATCTGATATATCATCAATATAATTTGTTTAATGTATATATTTTATGCAGATCTCATATGCACCATAAATTATAAGGAGGCAGAGATTTTATTGACATTTGGTTATTTTCTACCACTGCAGGGCCTAGAACAGTTGTGGCAAGTAAGGAGTGCAACATAAACTTTGGTAGAATGAATGAATTGAATTACTTGTACCCACTATGTGTCTTTTTATTTTCCCACGTAGCTTCATGTTGCACGAGATCTCTTTGCTATCTTGGCTATTAAAATGGTGGGACTGGATTATAATTTAAATTTATGTAGAAGAAGTTAGAGAACGGAGTGTTAGCCACACTTCACTAACTTTCACACCTCATTTTTAGGTAACCTTGATTCGCAGGGGGCATCCTAATATCAATATCCTTGTCCCACTGATCTTTTGGTGATTTTCCAATTCACAAGGTACAAGAGGGAAACAGATAATACTTACGGCTTGGCTAGCCTGTATTCACGTATTCATAAAGAGTTCCCAGACTTACTGCTTTAATTTTTCTGGCTGTTTCTGGTGAAGAACTGTGGCTTTCATGACCTGCTGATTGAAGTAGCAATTAAATACAAAAGACAATGTGGACAGCCTACCTCCTATAAATTGTTCTTGGCACTCACTTTTTATAAACTGCCGTTTCTTAAAAACATAGGGTTTGGCGACACATTTCTAATGCTCCATTTTTTTCCTTGTAGTTCTTCCATTGGTCTGGAAACATCCACATCCATCTCATTTCTTTGGCACTCCAAACCTGAGTTCATGAAAGAAGGCAAGCAGTTTATATTAGTTAGCCATTGCATCTTCAACTTTAATAAAAATTTAAAGGTTGCAAATTGCAGTATATTGCTAAAATTCTGCCAAGAAGATTACTATACTTTAATGCATTTATCCATAGTTCCAGATAGAGTAAGTGGCAGAAAATAATAGCATTTTGTGTATTTTATTACAAAGCTAAAATTATTTATTTTGTATTGAAGAAAGTAGATTAAATCCCACCATCTAAAACCAAATGATATTAATTTTCTATTTGGTTTTAATATAGTGTAAAAATATTTAAAAATGTTGTTATTCAAGGAAAAAATGGAAAGAACTATGATTTCCTCGATGCTCTTCAACCTTTATGTTATCACTAGAGACCTGGTGCAAGAAATTTGTGCACGTGTATCTGGGGTGGTCCCTCAGCCTAGCCTGCACATTCTCCACTCTGGGACCCCTCAAAGGATGTCCAACTGCCCGTTTAGGCCCGATTCTACAGTAGGATCCTACAGTAGGATCGGGCCTAAACGGGCAGTCAGATATCCTTCTCACAATCCAGAATTGCTGGCTCCCAACTGCTCGCCTGCCTGCCTGTCTTCCTAACTGCTTCTGCCTGACAGCCTGATCATCCCCTAACCACTTCTCTGACAGCCTGATTGCCCCCAACTTCCCTTCTCTGCCAGCCTGGTCACCCCTAACTGCCCTCCCCTGCAGGCTTGATCATCCTCAACTGCCCTCTTTTGCAGACCTGGTCCCCACAGCTGCCCTCCCCTGCTGGCCATCTTGTGACAGCCATCTTGTGTCCTCATGGGGGCAGCTATCTTTGACTACATAGGGGCAGCCATCTTGTGTGTTGGAGTGACAGTCAATTTGCATATTACTCTTTTATTAAATAGGATAGAGGCCTGATACAGGGGTGGAAGCCAGCTGCTTTGCCCTGAAGGGTGTCCCATATCAGAGTAGGGGTTACCTTGGGATGTGGGGCAGTTCGGGCAAGGGGCCTGTGGTGGTTTGCAGACCCCCCAGTAATCCAAGCAGAGGTTCTGGTATCTGGGATTTATTTATCTTCTATAATTTAAACTTTGTAGCCTTGAGTGGAGGACAGGGCCAGCCAGGGCGGGCAGGAAGCTTGGCTCCTTCCATTGCTGGGGAAACCCAAGCCTTCTGCTCAACTCTGTGGCTGCAGCCATCTTGGTTGGGTTAATTTGCATACTTGCTCCTGATTGGCTGGTGGGGGTGGCTTGTGGATATAACGCAGGTATAGTCAACTTGCGTAGTTCTCTTTTATTAGCGTAGATACTTCATTTCTAGCCCATTTATGGAAGTCCTTGCTCTGCTAGGCCAGAGATAGTATCTTTTGAGAATATCACTTACAGCAATGGCCAAAGAGTTCTTTAAATCTTCATGAATCTCAACTTTAAAATATGTGTGGGAGTGGAGATTTTATGGCTGCTTCATGAGAAACAGCCAAAAAATTTGAATTGAATTAAGATTCAAACAAATCTATGATCAATTTGCGATTTATGTTTTACATATTTTTATGTCTTACCCTGTCTATGTTTTAGTTTTCTTGTCTATGACTAATGCTAACACTTAATCTTATACATTTGCTATGAACATTTAAAGACAGCATCCCCACAAAGGATTTAGTGCAGCATCTAGTACTTAATGGGAACTCATTTATGTTAGTATTAATCATTATTGCAGTATTATAAGTTTGAAATAAAGGAATTATTTTACTTAATTGAATTCAGAAGGAAATGAAAGTATAAGGCTATCCATACATATGTTTGATGTTTGTATGAAATATTACATTATTATTTAAAATCAGTTTTTAAGAGGGATGATATTTTTTCATTGCATTTTATATTCATATATTTAAGGAAAGGGGAAAACAAAAACCTCCTATGAGATGGAATTTCCAGCTTGTTTATAAAATATTTGAGATTCACTACTAAGATCTTGGAATTTTTAGCCAATCCTATTTATTTGCTTTCTCCTACCATAATATATACAATTGTGAGTTAGTTTGTAAATTAATCATACAGAAATGAATTATTTTTTTATGTAGAAATATAATGCAAAACTCAATGAAATCTCCAAAAGGATTCAGTAAAGACCTTTCTTATTCTAACAATACCTTTGCTATGGAGTTCATCATGAAAAGCACACACACTAAAATGTAATTTGTTACACACACATATACATACACACAAAAACTGGCAAAACACATAGAATTTTTTATTAGAATACTTTTTAAGTGTGTTTTATTTAGACTGCTTGGTGTGTTGTGATGAAGTACTGTAGGCAAGGTGGTTCATACTGGTAACATTCATTCTCATGGTTCTAGAAGATGGGAAGTCCAAGATCAAGGTGTTTGCAAATTCAGTGTCTGTTTTTTTGTCTTCCTACTTTTACAGTCCATGGGGAGGGGATGGAGAAGAGGGGAGAAAGAGAAGCAAACTCTCTATCTCTCTTTATGAAGTCACTACTCTCATCTAAGAGTATTGTACCCTTTTGATCTTATCTAAACCTAATCACCTCCCAAAGACCCCACTGTCTAATACTATCACATTAGGGGGTTAGAATTTTAACATGTGAATAGTGGGCATGGGCATAAGCATTCAGTACATAATAATGCTCCTTTCCTCTGTAATTTCTCTAACCTTCTCCACCAGGTAAAAACATTAGTACACTTCATACACCTTCACCTCTATGAAGGTCTATTCTGAACCTCTTCAGTACCTCTCACTGATGTTTATATTTATCAAAATGGATAATCATATGATTATCATGGCAGTTAAATTGAATAATGACATTAGCTACTTTGCAGAAGTCTTCTGTATGTGTGTGTATGTGAATCTATGATTATCCATAGACATAGAGCATACATCTACTTTATGAAATTAAAATATTTAAACTTATTCTTTTGCCTTTATTACTATTTATTAATATTTTAATATTACTACTTACATGACAAACTTGCCCTTTAGATCTTTGATTATAACAGGTTGATAGAAGGTCAAGATATTTCAATTCTGTCAATATATTATTGAAGAACTAGAGGCCTGATGCACAAAATTTGTGCAAGGGGCTCAGCTCCTACTGCCTCTGCCTTGCCCCCTCGCAGCACATTGGCTTAGTCAGGAAGGTCATCCGGTCTAATTAGCATATTACGCTTTTTTTTATTATAGATTATGCAGACAGACACAACTTAAGGGCATACCTAAAAATATTATTCACTTTTAGTAAAATCAGGTGATTCTAGAAGTGCATAGGTTTCCTATGGCTGCTAAATGTATTCCCATAATTAAAGACTACTTATCTCAATCCTCTATTGTGATTCGATCGCTTTGAGTACACTTAATTGTAACCACCAAAGAAAGAAATGTACTCATTTATTGGGGTGTAACAGATTCAAATGCTTGTTCTCTCTGACACCATCTTTTTCAAGTCTGCATTGTTACCAAGGCTTCACTCAAATATCTCCTGCTTTAGACATCTTAATCATTACAGAAACTCTGCTGCAGTTTGTGTTTTTATAAAAACAGTCCCTCTCATTTTCCCTTTGCCTTACATAATAAAAGCCTAAATTTTTTACTTTCTTAAGCTGAATTTGAAGAACTACTAGGACTCCTATCTTCTCAGTTGACGTTTTGTGATCAACAAAATTTTCCTTATTCTGAACTCTGACATTTTGGCTTTTGTCCTTGGAGAGCTTCGGGCACACAGACTTCAGACTGATACGGGATCATGAGCAGACTGGTTTTGCTTATATCCAGAAAATGTTTGGAGACGAATGTTCTGTAGTGACTCATTTTGGATCACCATTATTTAAATTAGCTCTGATTTTCAATGCTTCTTTAAAGTAGAAACAAAAAGAAGGCTGAATTTTTTTTTTCTAATAATGCCATAGAATGATATTCAAAAGGCCCACCTCAGCAGTTTTTCCCTGTAAACATGGCCCACTTTGAGAGTGCCACACTTCTGCTCCTATTAAACTTGGATTTTTCATACTGGTTCACTTCTCTCATTGGCTTATTTTCCATTATTATTTTTTTCTTTTTTCCATTAAGTTTTAAACATTTGATATGTGCAGAAAATATTTGAATGTAGTTTAAATCTTCCCTTCCTCAGCTAATTTAGAAACTATAAGAATTGTGAAAATTTATTGTATAATTCAAAGTTCATGCTCCATTTTGAGGAAGAAAAAGGAACAAGATTAATGAAATCAAACTCTTTGTTTTAGAGGGAAAATGAAGCCTATTGAGTGATGCTTCTAAATGGTGCATAACTGGTTTATGAATCAAGTAGAATGAGTTGGTGTAGGGTTATAAAACAATTAATGTTATGTTGTTCATTGGGCCTAGAGCAGTAAAATAAGAGTTCAGTGTTAACAGCATTTCATCATAGAAAGTAGCAAAGAACAAGAACCTATTTATCACTGAGCTCTAACTTCAAGTACAATTTATGGCTGGAAGTTTTTGTTTCTGTTATGCTGATAGAACAAATAAAATGTGTGAAGAATTAATTTTCTGGAAGTCAGGTCAACAATGAAGACATTCAAAAAGGATAGGACAGAGCCAAAAACAGAAAAGACACTAATGCTTATTCACATTGATGAACAGTATTATCAAATTAAGTTAATCAATTCAGTAGTAATTTAAACATTTCTTCTAATTTTCAGTGCGTAAATAAAACATAAATCACTGGACATAAAAAAAGACTTTTAAATGTATATTCATTAGCTGATAGTATACAACATATAATGACTGATTTCATTTACAGTATGCAGTTTACTTGAGTAAATTACCAGAAACATCAAAAGAAACTGAAGCACACCCAACATTAAATAGATATAGCAGACACTACTAATTATAAAAACATTTTAATATTTACAAGATTTCATTATTATTGGGGCAGAGAATATAAGCATTCACATTATAAATTTTTATGGCAGGACTGAAAATATTTTTATATTAAAGTCAGAAATAAGAACTATACTTTGGAAAAAAATAAATTAAGAAAAATCATAAAACATAATACCTTATTGTACATATAATGGTGCAAAGTTTATGACTTGAACTATGAAGTAATGGTGTATTCAACTACCCACTTAAATGTGATGGTTTGAAAAGCTTGAGCATATAGTGGTAAAAGAGATTTTTGGAGCAAGATAAAAATGTGTTAAATGCTACCAAATCTAGTTTTTAAGTCTCTATAACTAGATTTTATGTTATACAGTAGTATAATTTGACAAAGTGATAATAGACTTCAGTGAGAATAGAACCAAATTATAGTGGCTCCGAATAGAAAATCTCATTTGAAGATTCAACTACTCTCCTGTTTAGCTAGAGTATTATACTTTAATGAGAAACAGGCACTCGGATGCCAATCAGCCAGTCTAGACACTATTTCAATATTGTGTGACCAGATGAGAACTCTAAATTTGATTCTCATGTTCTTAGAATTAATATTCAACATTCATGGTGGAATAGACCTCTGGAAATGTCCCCTATCCTGCTCTGAGGAAAAGGTAATACTATTTCTGCCTCTGTTCTTCCACACTCTCACTCACAGATGCCTCGATCCTGATACATTTCTAAACTTCAGATTAACTTGCTTAAATTGCATCAGTGGGTTCCAATTACTCCCAAGATGCAGTTTAAAATCCTTAACATTCTCCACAAAGTCCCTCATCATAAGTTCCCACTTAATTTTCAGGTTTAATCTTCTATTTATACACAGAGATTGCATTGAAATATTTAAACACTGGTAAAGCAGCGACATGAAGCTACCAAGAGGGATGCCAACTGAAGCTATGCCAGACATCTTTTTTCTAGTTTGGGGATCTAGAATGGCTGGAGGGTTTCTATATAAGGCTGGAAGTACAAGAAGACTACTACTCTTTCCTCCCCCGACCTCCTTCTGGATTCTAGTCACATTAATAATCCCTCTAAATTACAAGTGTGCTGCATAACCAAAGGACACAAGACAGTGAGGGTTTAGGGCATGCATGGGAGTGGAGGGGGATATGTACACATGTAATACATTATATGTACACATGTAATACAATGGGAAGATATGTACACATGTAATACATTAATAAAAAATAAAATAAAATAATTACAAGTGTGCTCAACTCCTTCTGGTCATTGGGATCTTCACACCATAGTTTCCACTTCCTGAAAACCTCCTCTGTCCCCTAATATTTTCACATGCCTTTTAGGTCTCCAAATAAGTGTTACTTTTTGATCTTTTTTTAAAATATATATATATTTTTTATTCATTTTTTACAGAAGGGAAGGGAGAGGGATAGAGAGTTAGAAACATTGATGAGAGAAAAACATTGATCAGCTGCCTTTTGCCCAGACCCTACTTGGGATGTGCCCACAACCAAGGTACATGCCCTTGATCGGAATCGAACCTGGGACCCTTCAGTCCGCAGACCAACACTCTACCACTGAGCCAAACCCGTTTCTGCTGTTACTTGATCTTAATCACATTCTGAATTACATTATTCCAGTTATTTTCTCATATACTGTCCTGTACTTTGCTGCTACAAAACAAGCTAATCTTATTACATATCCTATGTAATAAAAGGGTAATATGCAAATTAACCATCACTCTGTCACAAAGATGGTGGTGCTTGTAACCACAAGATGGTGGCACCCAGTCCTCTTAACCCCGCTGGAGTCCCACAGTCCTGGGGATTGGTGGGGGGGGGGGGGTTCAGACACTGAGAGCAGGCAGCATGAAAGGCCTGGCGGAATGCCGTGGATGAGCCTCTGGCCAGACCAGAGGATGGATGGGCCTCTGGGCCATGGAGAGCCCCTGGGCAGCAAGTGCAGAGCAGCCAAGCCCCACAGAGAGTTATTGGCCACACAGATTCATGTCCAGGGACTACTAGTCTACAATAATAAAAGCATAATATGCTAATTAGACTGGAATAGCCAAACGGCCTTCTGGACATCCTTCTGACTGCAAGAGCCAAGGCAAGCTGCCATAGCTGAGAGGGCCAATCCCCCTGCACAAATTTCATGCACTGGGCCTCTAGTTATTTTAATAACTAATATTTATCCTCATTCTCTGACTTTAAACCAATACTTATTGTATTGTAGAATTCAAACCACCTGGAATCAGTTTAAAAATGCCAATTCTGGGTCTTTAGTTAAACTGATTCTTTTTGCTATGGCTCAAGCATCGAGAATTTAATATTCTTAGTGATTCTTCAGCAAGTTATAATTTAAGAAGTACACTGTGAAGACAGCACTTAAGCACACTTTATTTACTGCATCCCCAGCATCCAGCACTGAACCATGCAATTGGGATTTGAAACATTGTTGAATGAATGAATGTACATCATAACTAGTTCATTTATATGAGTTTATTTCTCAGGTGCTAGTTTGTGAACTTAGATAATAGGTAATAAGCTAGGAATTGAATTTTAACTATGTTATAATGAAATGTTTTTTTAAGGAAAACAAAAACATTAAAGCATAGGAATACATTGAATACAAGTGTTGATCTTGTTTGAAATCTTGAAAGTTACTCCAATGACCTACCTGAGATAGGTCTTTAAGGGTACTGTTTCAAGAGAACCTCCATCCATCCCAGAAGTTACATTCTAGTTTTTGTTGCAGGCTCCCAAATGGTCCTTCCCAACCTTAGATTATGCTATATGGATAATACCAATGTCTTTTCCCCCATGGCTTAAAGATCATGGACCTGTTTCATATACACAAAGTTCTGTGTGTGAGGAATGGTCCATTCTTAATTTACTTAAAGACTGAAAACCAGTGAGATTAGCTGAAAGCAGGCTTAAGTCATTACCTTGCTAATTATACCAGCTCCATCTCCTTCTGCAAGTAGCCAGAGCTCATTTTTGTCACCACCATGCCATACAACCATACTATTTAAGTGTTACAATTATCAAGCATATACTAGAGATAGGCAAGATTTTCACCAAAAAAAAAAAAACACACACACAAAAAAAAAAATACAAGTTGTGTGTCACACCACACTGGAAAACTTTTCATGATATAAAACCTATTTATGAAAATTACTAAAACATATCAGGTTCTGTTTCCTAAAAGAAAAAAAAACAAACCCTAGAATCAGATTTTTTACTATCACTATGAGCTGTATCCACTGACCCTAAGATTATCAAAAACATTATGAGCAAATCTTAGAACCACACACAAAGTAGCCACTGGACAATGCACCTGGAGTTTAGGGATTTGTTGAGATCAACCAGATCAACTAGACTCAGACTAACAACAATATATTTAGTCAACAGTCTAGAGTCATAAATATGCAAGAATCTTGTGTTTTTATTAAATGTCCTTTAATCTGAGAGAAAATAAAACCCTCAAATTACAATTATTGATCCCTGGATTAATTATAGTACTTCTAGAGAATGTTAAATATAATAATTACTCGAGGCCTGGTGCACAAAATTCGTGCATAGGGGAGTGTGACTCTCAGCCCAGCCTGCACCCTGCCCAATCCAGGACTGCTGGTTCCCAACTGCTCATCTGCCTGCCTTTCTGATTGCCCCTAACTGCTTCTGCCTGCCAGCCTGATCACCCCTTAACCACTGCCTTACCAGCCTGTTTGCCCCTAACTGCCCTTGCCTGCAGGCCTGGTCACACCTAACTGTCCTCCCCTGCAGACCTAGTCCATCCCAACTGCTCTTCCCTGCAGGTCTGGGTTACCCCCAACTGCCCTTCCCTACAGTCCTGGTTGCCCCCAATTTCTCTCTTCTGCTGGCCTGGTCACCCTTAACTGCCCTCCCCTGCAGACTTGATTGCCCCCAACTTTACCTTGTAGGCCTGGACCCTCCCAACTGCTCTCCCCCGCTGGCCATCTTGTGGTGGCCATCTTGTGTCCACATGGGGCAGTCATCTTTGACTACATGGGGGCAGCCATCTTGTGTGTTGGAGTGATGATCAATTTATATATTACCCTTTTATTAGATAGGATTAGATAGGATAGAGGCCTGGTACACAGGTGAAGGCTGACTGGTTTGCACTAAAGGATGTCCCAGATCAATGTGGGGGTTCCCTTGGGGCATGGGGTGGCCTGAGCAAGGGGCCTGTGGTGGTTTTCACACTGGCCTTTCCCCCTTGCAACCCAAGCAGAGGCCCTGGTATCTGGAATTTATTTATCTTCTATAATTGAAATTTTGTAGCCTTGAGTGGAGGCCTGGGCCCGCCAGGGCAGGTGAAAAGCTTGGTTTCCTCCATTGTCGAGGGCAGCCCACGCCTCCTGCTCTCTCCATGGCCACATCCATCTTGGTTGGGTTAATTTGCATACTGGCTCCTGATTGGCTGGTGGGTGTGGCCCATGGGTGTAGCAAAGGCACGGTCAATTTTCATATTACTCTTTTATTAGAAAGGCCTAGAGGCCTGGTGCATGAAATTTGTGCATGGAAAGGGGGTCCCCTGAACTCAGCCTGCACTCTCTCCAATCTGGAACCCTCAGGACCCCTGTCTCCTAACTGCTCACCTGCCTGCCAGCCTGATCTCCCTAAATGCTCTCCCCTGCTGTCCTGATCCCCCTAAATGCTCTCCCCTGACAGCCTGATCGCCTCTAACCTCCTCTGCCTTGGCCCCGCCAACATGGCTTTATCAGGACATCTGGAAGATGTTCAGTCTAATTAGCATATTACCTTTTTATTAGTATTGATGCCGCCTTGTTCTAAAAATGCAGGTTGTTCCCAGGTTTCCCTGTCTTGGAAGGGGAGCCCTCAGTAGCATCCTGGGTTCTGACCAGGGTTTATGCACTTGTGCTTTATCTCAGCAGATGTGATTCCTAGTAGAAGACTCTTGGATGTACCTTGAACATTTCTATCAAATTTGCCAAATCATCCTCCAAAAATGTTGAACCACTTTAAACTCCCACCAGCAACCATGTGTATGCCCTCCATCTCACTTTGATGTCAATATCATTGATTTCTCCCTAGAAGCTCCCCTCCCATCAGCTGGGATTGCTTAATACTTGAGCCAATCTCATTGTTCAGCTGGGGCCTTGATTTCTCAAGATAGAATTACAGAGAAGGAAAAATAGTTTTCCTCTACCTTTCTGAGTTCTCCATGGATGCCCTTTTAATGAAAGACAGATCACAAAGAGAAAAACAAAAGTTCATTAACATGTGTACCTCATGTATATGTGGGAGATCCCAGGGGAATATGAGTAACTCCTCAAGGTGGCTTAGAATGCAGATTTAAATACCTTCTTCCTAGGGAAAGAGGATGGGAGATGAAGGCCTCTTAGAGGAGATTAAATGATTTTTAGGAAAGATGAATGAGGGTGGGGGAAATGGTTTATAACAAAGTTTGGGTGTGATGTCAACTTCTACTCTCCTGTCCTGTGACAGGAGTCAGTCTTCTCTGCCTGATGACACTTCTCCCCGTTAAGGAGACCTATGACACTTGAGCTCCTTTTGTGGGGGGATCTGATTTTAGGCAGATCAGGAGACTTCAGTGAAAGCCTCTGCATGCATTAGCTATTTTTCAAACATCTGCAGCTCAAGATCATCAAAATAACAACGCAGCATATGTTGGGGTGGCATGTTCTCTGACCTTCAGAATAAACCCAGCAAAAGCTTCTTTCCTCTCTTAGATGATTTGCCACAGTAGCATTATTCCCTAGAGACGGTATTCTGACCAGACCTTCCTGGAAGTGGTCATAATATGCCCTGTGCTTGTAGAAAGGTGTGGGCCAACGTCACTAAATAAACAAGGGGCAGTTTAATCATCTTGTGTTAAGGGAAGTGAAGTTATGATAGTTTATCTCCCTTTCCACAGGTTTCTTGCAGGTTTGTGTCTCCGATGTCCTCCCCAACTCCCCCAGCAGCCCCAGCACCACAGTGGTGGGTCTTGGAGCTGCTGGGTGCCAGCCTGCCTGTGGGTTTGTGTCCGGATCTGGTCCCTGCAGCCCCAGCATTGCCATCACAGGGCTTGGGGCCGTGGGGTGCTGGCCTCCTGCAGCTCTGAGTCCCCAGTCTAGCCCCCGCCCCCCCAGGGCCCAGCACCGCCTTGGCAGGGCTTAGTGCCAGACGCCCTGCAGGGTGCCGGACTCCCTGTGGGTTTGTGTACCCAATCCGGGTTTGTATCCCTGATCTGGCCCCCGCAGTCTCGGCACCACCATGGCAGGGCTTGGAACTGCTGAGTGCTGCTGCCTGGACACTATGGGCATAGCCAGCTTTGTTGGGTAATTTGCATACTCACTCCTATCGGCTGGTAGTGTAATGGAGTGATGCTTACTTTACATCTTACTCTTTTTTTTTAATTTTTTTTATTGATTTTTATTTTTATTTTTTTTTACAGAGAGGAAGGGAGAGGTATAGAAAGTCAGAAACATCAATGAGAGAGAGAGACATTGATCAGCTGCCTCCTGCATGCCCCCTACTGGAGATGTGTCCTCAACCAAGGTATATGCCCTTGACCGGAATCGAACCTGGGACCTTCAGTCTGAAGACCGACGCTCTATCCACTGAACCAAACCGGTTTTGTCACTCTTTTATCAGATAGGATTCTGTAAAACGGGAGATAAGGGCTTATCCTTAAACCCGTGATGAGTCTGGCAACTACTTTTCCCCTCTAGCATTTAGAATCTTACATTCCAAGCCAAATAAATACCTTCTATTGTGGTGATAGCAATCCTTTCCCTGGGAATAAAAAGTATTCCCTCTTTTCTTGGCAGAAATAAAACGTGTATGCTATATTGCAATAATCACTGATGATGAATCCTTCAGTTAGAGAGTTTTTCCTGCTTCAAGTTCCCTTTTGGGCAGATGCCAGTGAATAAGCTCTAATTGCCTTGGCCAGTGTTGCTTAGTTGGTTGGGCATTGCCCCATCCACCAAAATGGTTGCCAGTTCAATTCCCAGCCAGGGGCACATTCCTGGGTTGTGGGCTCAATCCCCAGTTGGGGGCATGCAGGAGCAATGGTCAATGTTTGGCTCTCACATCAATGTTTCTCTCTTTCACTCCCCTCCTCTTTCTCTAAAAAATCAATTAAAAAAAATAATAAGCTCTAATTTATTGGTCAATATTAATCTGTGACTTCCCACATGTCCTCCTCTACCTCTTTCTCTTCTTTTTCTTCATCTTTTTTTTTGTTTCTCTCTATTTACTAATACATTTTACATTTTTTTCCCTTGTTAAATCCTCAAACAGTATGTTAGATTTCTCTGGTTCCCATTGGTACTCAAAAGGATTATTTCAAACTTCTGTGGGCTCTCAAGTAAATAAGTAATAAAGTTTAAAAAAAATGTGGGTGGAAATAAAGCATTACAAATTTAAAGTACTATACTAATGGTGATTGGTGTGTCATTACATTTTGGTAATGACTTTTTTATGCCTATAAATTGATACATGTCAATTAAGACAGCATCAAGTCTTTAATCAATTAAATTTTGGGTAATAAGATCTATATTTGCATTTCATAGGGTGTTTTAAGTTTCACTTAAGTTTTGAAGTTCAGTTAAGTTTCTGTATCATGGCTTTATAAAATGTAACTTAGCCCTGGTCTGGTGGAGCATCCTCCTGTATAGCAAAATATTGAGAGTTCAATCTCTATTCAAGGAACTCATGGGAGGCAACTAATCAATATTTTTTTCTATCCCTCTTCCCCTTTTCTCTCCCTAAAAAAATCAATAAACATATTCCTGGATGAAGATTTTTTAAATGTAACTTATTTTGAAATATATAGTCATAGTCAAATGCAGATAAATCCATAAATAGATTAAATGTATTTCTATCATTCAATAAACCAGAGTACTTATGTGTCCATGTGTAAAAGATGTGGAGTTTTTCTACTGGGCATGTTGATGTTAAAATTATAGAATATTAGATTATAAAGAACCTTAGAGTCTAAATGAGAGTTGCAAAAATGTATGTGAGAAACTTAAGAGTTTGGCCAATTCAGTGATTTGTCCAACTAAAAAGTAGCAGAAACGAGATGAGAAGCCAATTCCTGACATGCAGTGAATTCCCAAATGGTGGATTTATACTGATATTATAGAACGCTCAAGATCGTCTATAGCATATGTCACTCATGAAGAATATGCATACTAAAGCTACTTAGGTTTCAAGACAAGTAACATGTAATTATTTTATTACGAGAGATTGCCAACTGTCAGCATCTTTTCAAGCAATAGATTTACTTGGATATTGTACTGGTATACAGTATTTCAGTTTTAAAGCTGCAAATGAACAAACATAAACTATCTCACTTGCATATAGAGAGAAGTTGCCAGTAAAATAGATGACTTAAATCTTTTTCTTTAGTAGTCAGAGATGTGCTTCTTTTTATAAAAGAAAGATGTGTTCCTCTTGACAAAAGTACAGCCTACAGTAGGCGTTATTCAAAATAAGTGCAGCTGACCCTTGAATTGATCACCGTTGTTAGGGTTGCTAACAACTTGGAGTCAAAAATACAAATAAAACTTTAGACTCCTCCCAAACTCAACTACCCTCTGTATCCATGGAAGATTGGTTTCAGGATCCCACATGGGTACCAAAATCCATGGATGCTCAAGTCTCCTATATACAATGGTGTAAAGCAATGCATATATTTGACCCAAGGACTTCAAACAGCAAATGGTAAAGCACAAGTACTTACTGAAAAAGAGTCACATAGAAATAGACCTGCATCGTTAAAACCTGTGTTGTTAAAGTATAAGCTGTATATTTTAACTGAATTTGTGAAAACATGCCCTTAACTATTGGGCATGTCAATTAAGAGAGATTTTCCTTTTTATTGTTGTAAAGATTTGTCCTTGGCAAAAACTGATATATGCTGTTGGGGTGATGAATTTCACATCTGTCTTATTAAGGACTCATACAAATAGAAAATAACTTTTCCTATAGCTTCTAAAGGAACAGACCAAGATGGGGAAGATATATTAACCCACTAAGCTTTCAGTTGGAGAAGTTTATATTAGATGATAGTCAAAATGCCAAAAAATAATGCAGAAAAATGTCACAATAATGTTGAATACATTTTCCTTGTAGAATATTTTTTCTAAATATTTTATTATATGAAACATTATCTGGGAGATGTTTTGATGAGAATATTTTGCCTAGCAGAAAAGAGTTCATCTATCCTACATTTACATAACTTTAATGATGAAAAGAAAGCTATCACTCTACAGTATAAATATTTTATCACCATTGCAGGACTACAAAATACTCTCTCTATTTTATTGCCCCACATTTTACATGTTAATTTTATGTGTTCTATTAATGAAGGACATTGATGTTTATTTTGAATGACTATAAGTCGTTTCAGAAATTTTTAAATTCAATATACACTTACCTGGATGCCTCAATGTGGGGGTGATTGAAAGAAAGAAATAAGAATCTCTAGTCAGATTTATAAATATAAAAATTGAAATGTCTATTTTATAGTCATATGACTTCAAATGCTGTAAAAGTTCATCCTTGTGTTTATTTATGCTCAAAATGTTAATTCTACATGTTTCACTCAGAGGACCCCTCCCATTAAGTCATGGGGGTTTGAGTGGGATTCTGACATGGCTGTTGTGAAATTCAACTTAACAACAAATCAGACATTACCTTTAAAGTGAATGAAATCTTTGATTAATAAATATTCTTGGTTTTAGTCATTTCTTATATCTGTAATCTAGTGAAAGGCAAAGTATTTTTGAGACTCAAGATGTCAAAAGAAGGGCACCCACTGTTAATTTATACCTGTCATGACTTAATGTGTTACTGGAGACTGCCAAGTGTGAGAAAGCTCCTTTTATAAGAAATCATAAAATGGACACTCATGCCCTCCTCAGGAAGTCATTCTTGGCTTTCCAGTATATGTGAGCAGAGGTTTGGAGGATGGTCCCAGAGACTTCATGACTTCTTTTTATAGAAGTTAAAGAGGGAAATTTTGGCTGTTGAATATCATCATTTACTTACCATAATTGACATTTCCCTTGAAATAAGAATAAAGCAGCATATAATTTTCATATATTACATTTTACTAATGCTTAAGAAAATAACAAAATTACATGTATTTTTATATTGGTTGGACTAATGTGACCATTGCAAATTAGATAAAGATTAGATTGGGGTTTTTTTACATTTTGATCTTTTTATTAACAATAATTCAATAATAAGATAACCACTATTGATGAGTGCCATCTTGGTAAATTTTATAATTATCTAACCAATTATATTTGACTGCTTTAATACAAAAATTTTCATATTAGCATAGAGCAGTATTCGCCAAACTCATTAGTCAACAGAGTGGCAAACTGTGGCTCGCGAACTACATGTGGCTGACCAGCCTCAGTTTATGACCACTAGCATAGAGTGTTGTAAATATTTATTGTAACATAACATAGTACATTCTAATATTATTTTATATAATAAAAGGTAATGTGCAGCCTTAACCAGTTTGGCTCAGTGGATAGAGCATCATCCTGTGTACTGAAGGGTCCCAGGTTCAATTCCAGTCAAGGGTATGTACCCTAGTTGCGGGCACATCCCCGGTAGGGGGTGTGCAGGAGGCAGCTGATTGATGTTTTCCTCTCATCAATGTTTCTAACTCTCTATCCATCTCTTTTCCTCTCTGTAAAAATATATTTCAATAAAATAAATATCAATAACATATATTTTTGTTAAAAAAAGGTAATATGAAAATTGACTGTCACTCCAACACACAAGATAGCCACCCCTATGTGGTCAAAGATGGCCACCCCCATGTGGCTACAAGATGGCCACCACAAGATGGCCAAGAGGGGAGGGCAATTAGGCACAACTAGGCCAGCAGAGGAGGAGAGTTGGGGGTGACCAGGCCAGCAGGGGAGCAGTTAGGCATTGCTCAGGCTGGCAGAGAAGTGGTTAAGAGGTGATCAGGCTGGCAGGCAGATGCAATTAGGGGCAACCAGGCAGGCAGGCAGGCAGGCAAGCAGTTGGGAGCCAGCAGTCCTGGACTGTGAGAGGGATGTCCGACTGCCCAGTGGGATTGGGCCTGAATGGGCAATCAGACATCCCTTGAGGGATCCCAGATTGGAGAGGGTGCAGTCTGGGCTGAGGGACATACTGCAGTCTGGGCTGAGGGACACACACACACACACACACACACACACACACACACACACAATTTTGTACACCAGGCCTCTAATGTAATATAATGTAACATAACACAACATACTGTAATATATTATGTAGTGCTAGGTTTATAGATAATATATCTTTTAACAAAAGTCATAGTACCAGAGTAACTATCAAAGTGCTTCAAAATACTATATCTAATACTGTACAAATAATTTTTACAATACTTTTGAACTGTCTCTGCCTATGCAATATGCTTTTCAGTTTTTTTGTGTGTGTGCTAATTTTCACTTTTCAGTTATTCATTTTAAACCACAGCAGTTTTTTCACATTGCTTATATTCTCTTGTGTACATATATGTATTTAGATAGAAACCTTCCACAGTGATTTAAAAACAAAATAATACAATAATCCTATAAAAGCATAACTTTTGGATTAATTTTAAAAGAGTACCCTATAATAGTGTTATGGTGATTATCATATGGTGATGGGAAAGTTGCATTTTATATATCACATAGCTTACCATGTTCCACACATCTGATTAGTTCTTTACACTGCAACCCAAGTTCTTTCAAAAAATCAAAATCTAAAAATGTCATTAAATTTATAAATCTACTTTACTTCTCATTATTTATAAGCCCAACATGCACACTTTCAATTTCACCTACAAGATTCAGTATTTTTATTCTTTGAAAAAGTTCCTAGTAGTTTTACCTCCACCTCTCCTTCCCCAGCCTGCTATGTTCCAATCTCACTGGCATGGTGTGGGTTTGTTTCTCAAACACTCAGTGCTCCTTTCTGCATTAAGGACTTTCATGCATATTGTTCTTCTGCTAGAAAAGTTCTCTGCAGAGCTCTGCTTCCCAGAGACTGAACTTTGTACCTTTTACTTCTAACAATTCTTTATATTATAGCTAAAGGTCATTTTTGCAGGAAACCTTCCATTTTCTTCCAAATTAGTGAGGTATGCTTTATATACTTGGTAAGTAGTAATTTCTAGTTTTCTTTTTATAGCAAATATCTGTTATTTTGTGATTTTTAATTTACTTGAGGGACTATTTGTCTTCTTCCACTCTTTGAAATGCACTTCCTTGGCTAAATCATCAAATATGCAAAAAATCATTAACTTCTCTCTGTGCTCCCCATAAACTCCCATTAGTCCATCCAGTCTATTGCACATTCTACCATCACTACATGGCACATTTCTTATACATTATTCATGCAAATGAAAGTTCCTCAAATATTAAAAACACATCACATTCTTGAAGGCAGAAGAGAAATTATAATTCCCCAGATAAGTTAGTCAACTATGGTTCTTTTCACTGGTAAAATTCATTAAGGATACCCATTAAAGAAAAACAAAAAAACAAAATACTAGGTTAGTTAATTAAAAAAAAAAAAACTTCTCAGCCTTTCAGATACACTTAACACACAACAGCCTCATCCTGACTCCCTATTTATAATGAGTGTTATAGCTTAATTCATAACTTTTTTTGAAGACTTGACAACTTAAAAACATATTTTTATTAATGTTATATTAAAATAATCTCCTGACTCCATTCCTATTACATCAGATCCTTAAATAAAGATTCATCACAGGTTTTTTTATGCAGATAGCATTGGTTTAATACTCTTCAAGATATTTTGTGCAGTAATTTTATCACACTTCACAATAGCTAATAATACAATAACAATTCTGTAAGAATATTTAGCAAGTTAAAGTGATCTCTTCTATAAACCATATAGATAATATGTTACATATTATAATTCAATACACTATTCCCAGCAGATATTATTTTAAATGTCCTAAACAAAGATGTTTTCTATTATGATATTGGATACATCTCAATACATTTCTCTAGAGATTTCTGGGTTTTTTTATAATAGGAATGCAATAATTTTAGAAAAGCACACCACTTGAGTCCAACAATTTTGTGAAGCTGGCAAAAGTATGTTAGTCTATTTTTGGCAATAACATCTTAGACACAAAATTTATAACAGATATTTTGTCTAATACAAATGTGTCCTGGTATGTTAACCAGCAAATCAAGCAGAGAGGAGAAAACCACAAGAAATGTGGCTAGAGTCTCAGTTAATAAACAATCTGTTTTTGATCGTCTGCATCTAAAATTTTTGGTGTGGGTCTATTACTTTCTGACTTTTAGCTTTGTAACTTCATAATTTGGCTTTTGCTCTCTTTTGTTCTGGATCTTGACAAAACTCCTTTTCTGACTTTGATGTATTTTTCTGTATATCAACCTTTATAATCCAGTTGTCAGTGCTGGCTGCAAAATCTGTTAATATGGAATTTGGCTTAATTAATTCTTTGAATTGGTATTTGATTTTGACATTATTGACACTAAAAGAAGTCCTGGGGTAGAGGGTGGGTGTGGCTAGAAGGGGTCAATGGTGTATAAAAAAAGCAGACATCTATAATGCTTTCAACAATAAAGATTAAAAAATATATGCTGATTACTCAATCTTTAAAAAAGTACTTGTTTACCTCTTTTTTTTTAGGGAGCAAAGTATTATGTTAAATGTGGACATCATACCAATTATCTTTTCATCAGCAAAAAGAAAAATGTTCATTTTTGCCTTAATACAAATTAAATTACTATCCTGGTTCCAGGTGAACAGAAATAATTATCGATATCTATCTGACTTTTGTGTGCATCTGACTCTTTTTCTTCCAAATTAAATGTGAAAA
>PVJN01031106.1:0-25112 GCA_004026805.1 Lasiurus borealis | reverse complement strand
ATCTATGATGTGTCTTGGTGTGGTCCTCTTTGGATTCCTTTTATGTGGGGTTCTGTGTGCTTCCTGGACTTGTAAGTCTATTTCTTTTACCAGATGTGGGAAGTTTTCAGTCATTATTTCTTTAAATAGGTTTTCAGTATCTTGCTCTCTCTCTTCCTCTGGCACCCCCACAATTCTGATGTAGGTACGCTTGAAGCTGTCCCAGAGTCTCCTTACATTATATTCACATTTTTGGATTCTTTTCTCTTCTTGCTTTTCCAGTTGAGTGTTTTCTGTTTCTTTATATTTCAAATTTTTGACTTGATTCTCGCCTTTCTCTAGTCTGCTGTTAGGACTCTGTATATTTTTTATTTCAGTCAGTGTCTCTAGTTGGTCCTTTTTCATCTCCTCTTGGGACTCACTAAATTTATGCATCATCTCTAGCATCTCTAGTTGGCTCTTTTGAATCTCTAGTAGGCTTTTTTGCATCTCCTCTTGGCTCTCGCTAAATTTATCCATCTTTCCTAGCATATTCTCGCAAAACCTTATAAGCGTGGTTTTGAACTCTATATCCAGTCATTTTTTTTCCCTCCATTTCTTTTGTTTTTGATCCCTTCCCTTGTCTTGGCATTTTCACTATGTCAGGGAAACTTCTGTACTTGCAAAACCACAGAAGCCTCTGTTGAGCTTGGGATGTGTGGAGTCTCAGGGCTTAAGGGACCGCCTTGCCTTCCAGACGGCCCTGCCCTCCACGGCCCCAGAGTCTCAAGTGACTGGGTAATGGCTGGAGCGGTCCTTGTGCGCGGGCGCCCGCAGTGCCTCTAGACTGCTGCCTTTCCAGCTCCCCTGCGCCCCAGGACCACACGAGTCTAGGTCTCCAGGGTTTCGCCCGAAACAGGGGTCCAGTGGACTCAGAAGTGGTACAGTTGGGAGAGTCTGTCTCCCGCCCAGTCGCAAAAGCCAGCAGTACAATCAGCAATCTGTCCTCCGCGCGGTGCCATGTGTGTGCGCGACCATGACCAGACCTCCTATCTTTTGCGACTCCCCTAAATTTCCGTGCACTTCTCCCTTTTCACAGTCCAAACTCCCCCCGTATGAGTTTCGGCTGGGTCTGGAGTTTAGTGTCGTAGGATAAGGGGTTCAATGCCGTTGAGAGTCTCCGTTTCCCTCCTGCCAGAGAAAGCCAGCCAGGTACTCGGGCACCCGCTCTCTCAGCATGCGTCTCCGTACCTCAACTTTTTGCAGCTCCTCTGGGTCTCTGTGAGCCCCTCTCTTTCCTTCTAGTTGTAGAACTTATACTCAGCCAGCCTTCCTGTGGTTCTGGATGATGTCCATTCTGTCTTTTAGTTGTAGTTTTGAAATTGTTGTGCGAGGCAGCAGTGTAGGTGTTTACTTATGCTGCCATCTTGGCTGTCAAGTCCCTATTTGTGGTATTTTAAGCCACTAACTTTGTGGTAATTTGTAGAGCACAAACATGAAATTAATATAGTTGGTAGTTTCAGTAATGGCATTCCAGCCATTTTCACCTGTCAGATTGGAGGAATAAGTAGAAAATATAGACATTTCAATGGTGCGAAAGAAATCCTCTGTATCTTTGGCCTCTACATCAGTTTGAAATGTATTTCCTTCTCCATACATCTACAGAAGAAAGGAAATGATCATAATAATCACTATAATTCACTGAGGTCTTGATTGTTTCATCAATGTAATTAGCATTACAAATATTATCTCATTTAATGTTTACATCAACCTCATGAAGAAACGGAGGCTTTAGAATGTTAAAAAAATTTACCTAGTATCACACTGTTAGAGATGGACAGAACCAGGATTGTGGCCCAAGTTCCTCTAACTCCAGAACTTGATCATAGCTCCGGTACTTTGTCCATTTCTCGTAATCTCATCCTTGCTATGAAAGTAGCAGGACAAGTGGCTCTACACTGGTCTGTAGGGCAAGCATACATTTGGATTTTTTAGGACCACACTACTATTTTTATTTATTATTTTTAAAAAACATTTTTATTGATTTCAGAGAGCAAGGGAGAGGGAAAGAGAGACAGAAACATCAATGGTGAGAGAAAAATCATTGAACGGCTGCCTCCTGCACATCCCCTATTCGGGATCAAGCCCACAACCCAGGCATGTGCCCCAACTGGGAATTGAACTGTGACTTCCTAGTTCATAAGTTGACGCTAAACCACTGAGCCACACTTGCTGGGCACACACTGCTAATTTTAAATATTTTATCAACTAGTCCTCAAAAGTCACCCAAAAGTTCCAGAAATTCTAATGTATGTTTTTTTTAATAGTGGATAAAATAAAATACACAGGAGTCTCCCCCAAATCTTCTGTCATATCATATTTCCTTATATGGGATTCAGAAAATACAACCATGTACTACCGTGCCACTTAGTCCCTCAGACAAGTCGTGGAGATTTGATGTCTATTGTATCTGTTCAATCTCACCCCTCCCAAATAAGCTGACTTATGTAGCATTAAGTGAAGGTTAGGTTGGGTCATAGTTCTGGACATTTGATCAGAAGGATACCTCAAACTGGATAACTCCAGATGCGCAACTTAAAAGACAGGGCAGGACATTCCATTTGTGTCCAGAGCTACATAATTGTCATTTTAGAGATTCCCAAACAGCATAGCTGATTTACGAAGTTCCCAGGATCTTCTCCCCAATCGTGAGTATTTATGTAGGATTCATAATGTCAGATTCCAGTCTCTGGGGCAGTGTGATTTATCCAAGCTGGTCTGACCCTGAGCCCTGCAGCTGAAGCAGCCTTGGGTATCACCTGCCAGGCTGGCATCCCTACCTACTACAAACCAGGCCAGCTTTGAGGATGACTCGAGACAGAAGCAGGGACTGTTGGCTCCTTCCATAAAGTTTAAGTGGAACCAAGTTGTGTCTATTGTGCATTAGAACGTAATGGTGATGTGCATGTGCTCACAATAGCCTTGCCCTGTGCAATGCCACAGAGTGAACAAAAACGCCTAAAAGGAAAGAATCAGGTTTGATCAATACGTTATGCAAGACTTTCTCACAGTAAATTATTAATTAACAAGTTAAAGCTTTTCCTAATGTGGATGCCATTTAAAAAGATAATTGTTTTTACTTAAACCATAGTCCAACATTCAAATATTGATTTCTTCCCTGGTAGTTATAGGCCAAAAGTTTAAACTGTAGGCTTATTAAGTATTAATCCTCCTTAATCAAAACCACTGTCCGCAGGAAGCACCAAACAACATTTCTTACTCAGGATTTTCTTAACCATACGTCGTTAATTTTTTTGTAGCAGACTCTGCTATTCCCTCTGCCTGGATCACTCCTCCCCTATATACTCATGGCTTACTCCTTCACCTCCATAGGGAGGCAGGTGGCTCAAAGTTCACTATATCGATAGATTTACCCCTGACCATACAATTTAACATTATATCCATCTTTCTCCCCCCCCCCATACTCTGCATTCAACTTTTCTCCAGAGCACTTATCTCTACCTGCAACTCTGTAAATATTATTTGTTTTATTTATTGAATATCTCTCCTTCAAGAATATAAGCTCAATGAGAACAGAAATTGTTACTCTTTTATTTACTACTAGAGGCCCAGTGCATGAATTTCATGCACTGGTCAGGTCCCTAATGGCTGCCAGCTGCCAGCCAGGGCCTCCCTCTCTTCTTTCCATAGCTGGCCCTAACCCCTGGTCAAACTCCTGGACAAACTTCCAGTGAAGGAGACAATTTGCATACTATGCTTTTATTATATAAAATTATATCTTCAGGGTCTGGAATAGAGCCTGACATATAGTAGGTGATCAATAAATATATGTTAAATGAATATTAGATAAGATTGATGTAATTTATAATATTAACATCCCATTTCCCTTGTGGACAGCATATGTTTTTTTTCCTCAGTTGGAGATTATTGGCACATGGGGGTTCTTGACTCAGAAGCTGTAAGCCATAGCACATAAAGGAATCTTAAAATTCATATGTACTTAACTATGGACACCCACCAGGCATTTCTCTGGAATTCTCAGCATAAACAAAGTAAGTCTCAGTTGGAGGCTATGTAAGGGAAAGAACACTGTCCTGGAGTTGTGGTGTCACTTAAACTCTGAGCCTCAATTGGCTCAACCATTTGCTCTGCCTCCCTTTCACCTCTAAAGTGGGTGAAATGAGAACCGTCTCTTCCCTGCCCCCACTTCCCCATGACTCACTGCTTACTTTACCCTCTTGGCCCTATTCTATTGGAGAAATCTGATAAAATAACCAAAGATAATGTATTAATGAGATAATGTGCCCAGATTTTAAAAAATTATTTTGAATGGAGGCTTTAAGAAGTCCGTGAGCCCTAACTGGTTTGGCTCAGTGGATAGAGCATTGGCCTGCACACTGAGAGGTCCCAGATTCGATTCCAGTCAACGGCATGTATCTTGGTTGCGGGCACATCCCCAGTGGGGAGTGTGCAGGAGGCAGCTGATTGATGTTTCTCTCTCATTGATGTTTCTAATTCTCTATCCCTCTCTCTTCCTCTCTGTAAAAAATCAATAAAATATATTTTAAAAAAGAAAAAAAGAAGTTCATGGCTTTGTCCAGCCAGTGTTGCTCAGTGGTTGAACATTGACCTATGAATCGGGAGGTCATGGTTCGATTCTGATCAAGACACACACCCAGGTTGCAGGCTTGATCTTCAGTGTGGGGTGTGCAGAAGGAAGCTGACCAATAATTCTCTGATCATTGATGCTTCTCTCTCTCTCTTCCTTTCCCTTCCATTCGGAAATCAATAAAAATATATTCTTTTTTTTTTTTAAAGTCCATGGCTTTAATCTGGAAAAACAATTTTAGATTGAACCAAAAAGGAAAATTTTTCAAATAGGGTGCAGGGGTGGTGTTTTAGGACCATTTGGACACACGCTGAATTAGATTTCAAAATGATCCAGGAAAATGTAGCTTCAGACTCTGGAGAATTGTTTATTGGATTCTGCAATTCACAACGTATTCTAAACACCTTTATGTACCTGGGTACCTGGGATTCTGTGAACAAAAGGCTTTGCCGAGTTATGCTATCTTAGCCATATGTGTGCATTTGGGCCATGTCCTAGGGTTTACAATCTAGTATTTTCTGCTGAAAAGTAGCAAATCACAGGACTCCTAGGGATAAGACCCCTTCCTTGCCCTTAGCAAACCTTCAACGTGATCTTTAGATTGATAGAGAGTCTATCTCCAATCCTGATGAATGACACTACTGTCCTCATACATCTGAAGATACAGTGGCTAAGCTTAAGCTTCAACATTCTTTTTATATATATACTAGAAGCCCGGTGCACAAAATTCAGCCCAGTCTGCATCTTCTCCAATCCGGGACATCCCTCTCACAATCCAGGACTGCTGAATTCCAACTGCTCGCCTGCCTGTCTTCCTGATTGCCCCTAACTGATTCTACCTGTCAGCCTGATCACCCCCTAACCAATCCCCTGCCAGCCTGATTGATGCCTAACTGCTTCCCTGCCAGCCTGTTTGCCCCTAACTACTCTTCCTGTGGGCCTGGTCACCCCTAACTGCCCTCCCCTGCAGGCTTGATCATCCCCAATTGACCTCCCTTGCAGGCCTGATCCCTTCCAACTGCCCTCCCCTGCTAGCCATCTTGTGGTGGCCATCTTGTGTCCACATGGGGCACTCATCTTGTGTGTTGGAGGGAAAATCAATCTGCATATTAATCTTTATTAGATCGGATAGAGGCCTGGTGCACAGGTGGGGGCCAGCTGGTTTGCCCTGAAGGTTGGGTGGGTGTTCCCTTGGGGCATGGGGCAGCCTGGGTGAGGGGCCTGTGGTGGTTTGCAGGCCAGCACACCCCACAGTGGCCCAAGCAGAGGCCTTGGTATCTGGGATTTATTTATCTTCTACAACTGAAACTTTGTAGCCTGAAGTTAAGCTAAGCCTTCTGCTGATTCCATGGGGACAGCCATTTCTGTTGGAATTTATTTATCTTTTATAATTGAAACTTTGTAGCCTTAAGCAGAGGCCTGGGCCAGCCAGAGTGTGTGGAAAGCTTGGCTTCCTCCATCGCTGGGGCAACCCAAGTCTCCCTCCTGCTCTCTCAGTGGCCATAGCCATCTTGGTTGGGTTAATTTGTATACTTGCTTCTGATTGGATGGTGGGTGTGGCTTGTGGGATAGCAGAAGTACAGTCAATTTGCACATTATCTTTTATTAGATAGGCCTAGAGGTCTGGTGCATGAAATTCGTGCTTGGAGCAGTAGGTACCTCAGGCAGGCCTTCATCCTCTTGCAATCCGGGACTCCTTGAGGGATGTCCGACTTCTGGTTTGCAGGCTTCCTTGCAGGATTGGGCCTAAACCAGCAGTCAGACATCCCTCTCACAATATGGGACCACTGTCTCCTAACTGCTTGCCAGCCTGCCTACCTGATCTTCCCTAACCACTCACCTGCCTGCCTGATAATCCCAAACCCCTCTGTCTCAGCCCCAGTTGCAGCAGCTTCCTTTGGAATGATGTCCGGAAGCTGGTCTAATTAGCATATTATGCTTTTATTATTATAGATATTTTTGTTGATTTCAGAGAAGGAAAGAGAGATAGAAACATCAATGGTGAGAATCATTGATCAGCTGCCTCCTGCATCCCCCCTACTAGGAATTAAGCTGGAAACCTGGGCATGTGCCCTTAACTGGATTTGAACCCAGGACCCTTAAGTGCACAGGCTAATGCTCTATCCACTGCCCCAAACTAGCCAGGGCAAGTTTCAACATTTTTATATTTTATGTTATTCTTCTTTCCTACTGTGTATTTTTCTCCTTATATGTTTGAATTTAGGTTGGTGGTTGATTTATGCTGGGAAGAGTGAGTTGTGATTTATTAATTTTCCACTAGTTAGGACCAAATTTACCAAGACTTCTCCTGAGAGAAAGGTTTAGGGGGAAAAAATATCTCCTCTCTGGACTTCTAAGACTTTGCTTTGGGATAAAAAAAAATTTCTTTTAGCTGTAAACTTCACTCTATTCAGACTTTCTGACTGGTGCACACACTTACAAATGTAATCTTAATATACAGAGCTTCAAAAGCCAAGTTCTTTCATCCACTTAACAAAAATTAATTGAGGTCTTTCTATGCACCTGCAGATAAGAGTGAGTAAGACAGAAAAAAGGCCAGGACGGGGAGAGTTATGGCTGGAGTCGGCAGAACAGGGTCAGGTGGAGCTGTGTAGCCGGCTCTCCAAATCCCCCCACCACAACTGTCTTCCTCTCAGTGCTTTTAAGCAAAGGCAAGTATAATAAGACACAGAGGAAGTCGCACCCCCATTTTTTTTTTTAGGACAACATTGATCTCTTCCCTCCAGATAAAGTTCTCAAGCTAACTCATTGATTTGGTGAAGATAAAGAAGGAGTACAGGGCACAGAAATATGAGAAATGTACAAGAGGCATTTTGATGTATAAAGCTGCTTCATCAGTTCAATTCCAATTCAATCCCATTTAAACCAAAAGTGCCAACGTAGCGACCCATACTTGAGGCCACTATGCATCACCTGGATTTTCCCCTTTCTGCTTTCCTATGCCCATTCCACAACTCCTACAAATATATTTTTCTCTGACTATTTCTTATCTCTAATTGTGGTGTCAGGAGTACATGTAGAAGTTGGTGTTCCTTGCTGAGATCAAAGCCCTAAAGACATGACAATTCTCCCCTCTCTACTTCCACGAGACCGTGGGATATCACCAGGAGAGAGAAGCAGAAACCAACTTTGAGAGATTTTTCCCATCTGGGTGGCAGAAATGTAAGAGTGACTGCGTAATACCCTGCCATCTCCCACACCAAGTTTGCACTTGGCAAGTGTTAGCAATCCTCCTCCCTGGAGTTTATCTCCAGAATACATTCGTCAGGATTCCTCACACACCCTTGGGCAGCTTAGGGTTCCACATATAAGGAGGAAGGGGCAAATATTTAGCAATAATGTTTAATCAGTAATTTCAAGTCAAATGTCAAGTGACCTAGACAGCAATTCATGAAGGATAACGCAGAAAACAGTAAACACTTGATAAAGGCAGCTTCATCCTGATAAAGTCAATGTGATTAACACATTGCTGCATATGACAAATTTGATTTCTCCTGTTCATCCATTCCAGGGAGGGCAAAAATATTTTCGCCACAGTTGGCTTGGTATTTGACCTTAACCTCGAGCTATTGAAAACAGTAGCAACTATGTATTGACTGTTAAGCATGAGACACAGCGTGGGTCAACCACTTTATCTCATCTAATTATCTGATTCGATCCTCACAGCACCCCTAGGTGGTCAGTTCTATCTCCATCTCTATTTTAGGGATGAGAAAAATGAGGCAAGGAGAAGATATGAAACTTGTGTAATTTATAACTCTAATAAGTGATGAGTGTGGGAATCAAACTCAGATATTTTGATTCCAGATTCATCTGCTCATCCTCCTTAAACTATTTAGCATCATCTACATTTGCTGGCACCAGAGGGGATCTGTTATGGTTTCTTACAGTCCCCTGAGCAGTGTAGTAGACAGCAAATAAAAAATCACAAGGGGGTAGAGGTAATCTGGAGCCTGTGATTAGAAGGTGGAGGGGGTAGTGTGGGAAGGGGATGTCCTTTGTGTCCCCCCCCCCTTATTGCAGAAATAAAGTTGCTATGCAAAGCTCTCCACAGTCATTCATGGATGCTTCTTTATTCAGTATTTATTCCTGTTCATTTTTTTGTTACTTTTGGGTTGCAAGAATTGTGCTAAATATGAAAAGTATGGCTTTAAAAAAATAATAAGGTTTGGTTTAATGCAACTTAATGAGTTCTGTGAAAAATTAGTGTGCTCTGGCCATGTAGCTCAGTTGGTTAGAGTATCCTCCCAGAATGCCAAGTTTGTGGATGCAATCCCCAGTCAGGGCACATGCAAGAATCAGCCAATGAATGCATAAATAAGTGGAACAATGAATTGATGTTTCTCTCTTTCCCTTCTCCTCTTTCTGTAAAATCAATCAATAAACATTTTTATTTACGTTTTTACTAATTTTTAGAGAGAAAGGAAGGAGAAGAATAGAGATAGAAACGTTGATGAGAGAGGAATGTCATCAACTGGCTGACTCCTGCATAGCCCCTACTGGGGATCAAGCCTACAACCCAGGCTTGTGCCCTGACTGGGAAGTGAATCTGTGACCTCTTGGTCCCTGGGTCAATGCTCAGGGGCTGAGCCACGCTGGCCAGGCAATTAAAATTTGTTTTAAAAAAGAGAACCTCTTGCCCCAACCAGTTTGGCTCAGTGGATAGAACATCAGCCTATGGACCAGAGGTCCCGGGTACAATTCAGTCATGGGCACTTACTTTGGTTGCAGGCTCCTCCCCAGCCTGGGCCCTGGATGGGGCTCTTGCAGGAGGCAACCAATCAATGTGTTTCTATCCCATCTATGTTTCTCTCTGTCTTTGCCTCTCTCTTCCACTCTCCCTAAAAATCAATGGGAAAATATCCTTGGGTAAGGATTAATAAAAAATAAATAAATCCTCTTGTTTAGAAAAAGAAAAGGAAGGTGTGTGTGTGTGTGTGTGTGTGTGTGTGTGTGTGTGTGTGTGGTATATGCCACCATTATTTAGGAAAGACAAAAATACTTGCCTCACTGCACTCCAAAGGATGAACACTGCTTGACTTCTCAGTTGGTGAGCTTTATCAGTATTCTGTCCTCTTACATCTCTTTGTTGTTGTTTTAATCAGCATACCATGCATTTGCTACACTCATGTTCCACAAATCTTGAGCTTTGGAAACTGTTGCAAAATGAACCCTGAAATTGCTAAACCATTTGTAACTATTAAGATGACATTGGAAAAGAGCAACCTTTTAAAATCTTCCTTCCTGGAGGTGCTCTATCAGTATGTCCCAGAACCCAAAGAGACCAAGCTATGTATGGGGTGTTGGGAGATTCTGGTCCAAGTGAACTTGAATGTGGCCTGAAGGAGAAGTTTCTTCTACCTTTGCCTCCAACTGGGGCATCTGAGGATTTGAGACAAGGGAAGGTGGTTCACAGTCGATGAGGGTCTCCACAGGCCAGGCACTGGGCTAGGAGAATATATATATTGATTTCATAGAGGAAGGAAGAGATAGAAACTTCAATGATGAGAGAGAATCACTGATTGGCTGCCTGCTGCACACCCCCTACTGGGGATTGAGCCCACAACCCAGGCTTGTGCCCTTGACCAGAATCAAATCTGGGACCCTTTAGTTTGCAGGCCAACTCTCTATCCACTGAGTCAAATTGGCTAGGGCTGGGCTAGGAGTTTTCTACAAATAATTTACAATCTAATTATTACAATTTATAGCTAATAGTTAACATTATAAAGCACACTTTTATAAGTGCTTTACAAGTATTAAGTCATTCAAGAGTCACAACATCTAGATAAAGCATATTTTATTATTATACCCACCTTAAAACATCAGGAAACTGAGTCATTAGGGGTTAACAAACTTTCGCAAGATCATGCAGCTGGCATATGTCAGGATCAGGATTTAAACCAGTCCCAGAAACATGGTTCTTCACCTCTCTACCAAGCTCTCTCTCAGGAGGAGGGACATGAAGCTCAGAGAGGTTACCTGGCTCAAGGTCACATGAATAGAATGACTGAGCCAGGGCTCAGAGCCCAGGTTTGTCTGGCATCAAAATGCATGCTTCCTACTTCACCTCACTTAACCTTGTGGTTGCTGAAATATTTCATCCTATCTACCCTTCAGGAACAAATTCAGATATTCTTCCTTTTCTGTTTCTGTCTTCTCTCTCTTTCCATTTCTCACTCGACTCTTCCCTCTCCCCTTTCCTCTCCCTCCCCTGTCCTCTATTCTCTCCTGTTTTCTTTCCTCCTTTTCTCCTCCTTTGCTCATGCCTCAAGTCTATCAGAAACCCTCAGAAAGGGCAATGAGAGTGCAAGAGGTTTCTGAGCGCTGACCTCATTCATTTAAGCGTGAGTTGCATAGTTTAAGAGTCATTGCCATCTAACAGGAAGCCTGTTAATAACTGAAAAATTAAATGCTTATCTCAAGAAATGTCTACATGATAAATTGGTGCAACTGTTTCAAAGAGGCATTTTCATTTTCATTACGGTCAGCCTATTGACCAATTAGATGGGATCATTCAGTGCTCACGAGATTAATTGTTTAATGATTTGATCAAGGGTTTGGCTATTGACTTGGGTGTTCAGGTTAACCAAATTACAAGGCCTTATCCTTAGGCTGGATCCTAGCAAGCCAGCATGCACAGAAGTATAGGCTGTCAACCAAGTTCCCAGTTGTTAGCTTGGGACAACTTGAGTTTCTAAGAGATTCAAGATTCTTTCAAATAAAGGCATTTGCAGAAGTCATACACCAGAATACTTATTCATGTCTACAGACTTTTGGGTACACTGCCCAGTTTGTACTTCTCCTATCCAAGCACTCGTACTGTCAGTACTGTCCACGGCTCTGGTCTTGATTCTCTTATCTTTCTGTCTGCTCAGCGTCTTTCATAGCTTCAAGTCCCATCTCTTGCCGATGGTGTCCAGATTTGTGTCTAACATCTAGCCAAAGTTTCTACTTGGCTATCCCTCAGGCATCTTAAATTCAATTAGAATTATATCCCTAGACCTTTCTCTATACAATTCTGTTAGTGCTATTTCTCAGCCACACAAGCTAATAAAATTATTTTTATTAATTTAATAAATCTTTATTGTTCAGATTATTACAATTGTTCCTCTTTTCCCCCCATAGCTCCCCTCCACCCGGTTCCCACCCCATCCTCTGCCCTTACCTTCCCCCACTGTCCTTATCCATAGGTGTACGATTTTTGTCTAGTCTCTTCTCGCAACCCCCACACCCTTTCCCCCCTGAGAAGTGTCCGTCCCTAATAAAATTCTTTTTAAAAAATATATTTTATTGATTTTTTTACAGAGACGAAGGGAGAGGGATAGAAAGTCAGAAACATCGATGAGAGAGAGACATCGATCAGCCACCTCCTGCACACCCCCTACTGGAGTTGTGCCTGCAAGCAAGGAACATGCCCCCAACGGGAATCAAACCTGGGATCTTTCAGTCCGCAGGCCGACGCTCTATCCACTGAGCCAAACCGGTCTCGGCCCTAATAAAATTCTTGATTCATTCTTGTGACTTCCCTCTCCTGCACTCCATAATTGTAGATATTCAAGTTCTCTTAGTGTATATATCTAGAGATGTCTACAAAGTATCTTTATTTCTCTATCCCTCCTGCAACTGCCTTAGACCGCTATCTCTTACAGGATTATTGTCACAGCCTTATAACAAACCTCTGGGATAAAGTACACATGGGCCTCCATTTTTGTTTCCCCCTCTTAGTCTTCAAGCTATTGAAGGGCAAGAAGTGTCTCATTCACCTTTAAATACAGTTACTAGCAGAACTGGTTTCACTGCTCTTTTGTCCACTGTTCTTGTCCTTGCAGAACTTCATTCTCTACAAATCAGCCATCCCTGTATTTCCAATAGTTCCCTATCACTTACAGAACAAAGGTGGAGCACATTCACGCTTCACAGTCTGGCCACCATTTAATTCTCCACCTCCTTATTCCCACCATTCTTCTGCGTGCTCCAGCTGAAACCAGATGTTTTGGCTTCCTGAACACACCAGGCTCTGTATGTCCGCATGCCTTTACCTGTGCTGCTGTTTCTGCCAAGAATGATGTGTGTGCCTTGTCTGGAAAATGGTTACTTATCTTTCAATCCCAGTCCAATGTCCCCTCCTCTGGCACACTGTCTCAAACACCTCCCGGACAGCTCTTTCAAATATACTACCTTAATTCTTACCTTCATGTACGATATGGTTTTGCAAGGACTTATTCACTATGTCATTGTCTGTATTCATTTCCAGTGGCTGCTGTAACAAACTACCACAGACTGGATGGTTTAAAACAATAGAAATGGACTCTCTCACGGTTCTGGGGGCCAGAAGTCCAAAGTCAGCATCATTGGGCTCATATCAAAATGTCAGCAGGGCCACTCCCGCTCCGGAAATTCTAGGGAGAATCGGCTCCTCACCTCTTCCAGCTTCCGGTGGCTGCCGGCATTCTTCAGCTTGAGCCACCTCATCCCAACATCTTTCTCCGTCGTCACATCACCTTACCTTCTCTGTGTGTTGTAGAAGTTACCTTTTATAAGAATACGTATAATGGCTTCTTAGTTTCCCAAAGTCAAAACAAAACTCCTAAGCACTCTCCCATGCCTTAATTGTTGTGAACAATTTGTGAATTGAAAAACAAGAAACTACAGGAAAGATCCAGTCTTCAGTGGACACCCTGCCAAGACTGATCTCTGCTTTGAAGACTGCACTTTTTAAAAAATGCCAGAGGCATTTGCACACTTGTTAGCTTGACCAGCACCACTGAGGTATATGAGCAAGTTATAGGATAGGTGGAGGATGTGTTTGCTCTTCAGAGGGAACCATTCCAAGGAAAAAGCCTTCTCAGGTGAGATAGGAGAGTTGCTGGACTTTCCACCACAGAAATGTATTTGTGTCGTTGGCACCAGCTTCCCCCATCGCTGTTACCATTATGGGAATCCTCTCCAAAGAAGGAAACTGTAGCAACTAAGGCATAAAGAACACTCCTTTTTTTCCCAATTGAATTAATCGGGGTATAGGTTTCAAGTGTACAATTCATTAAAACATCAGCTGTGCCCTAACCGGTTTGCTCAGTGGATAGAGCATCAGCCTGCGGACCAAAGGGTCTCGCTTTCAATTCCAGTCAAGGGCACCTCAGTTGGGGTGCATGCAGGAGGCAACCAATAGATGTGTTTCTCTCACATCAATATTTCTCTCTGTCTTTCCCTCTCCTTCTACTCCCTCTCTAAAAATCAGTGGGAAAATATCCTGAGGTGAGAATTTTTTAAAAAAGCAAAACATCATCTGTACACTGCCTTGTGTACCCATTGCCCCAAGCAAAGGTCTCTTTTCAGGCCCATTCTCTGCCCCTTTGCCTACCTCCACCTACCTTTTGACGTGCTCATATACCTCAGTGGTGGTGGTTAAACTAATAAGTGTGCAAATGCCTCTGACATTTTTTAAAAAGTGCAATCTTCAAAGCAGAGTTCTGTCAAGCATGAGTAAGTTAACAGCCAGCGACAGACACCGTGCAGACACTGCAAAATAGATGGAATTACAGCAAAATGAGCTCGATGTATTTGTCTGCTCACACTCTGGGAGAGGTGTTTGCTAGTAAGCTGTTCATCACAAAACCACCAGTTTTGGGGCTGTGATCTCTGGCAACTTGCATTCCCTCTGAAAGATGTGTGTGTGTGTGTGTGTGTGTGTGTGTGTGTGTGTGTGTGCTGTGATATGCATAGAACTTTTACTTAGCAATGCGTGTTTCTGCAGTTGATATTGTGTGAAAGCTGTAAGGGTGGTCTTTGTGTGTTCTCAGGGGCCAATGGTAACTTTTGGGTTAGGGGAGCCAAAAGTTAAATATATAAACATTTATCTGTGTCTCTATGTCTCAGTCTGGGGGGCAGGAGGAATCTGCTAAATACCGCCGAGTCTTACTTCAACTCCTATACTGCACAAAGGTTCTAAACGTAAAGAGCTTTCTTGGACTGCAGTAGCTCATTGGTTATTCATACATTTAAATAAAATGGCCTCCAAGCTTTTTTAGAAAATGAAAACATATAATGACATTTATGGATCACCTGTATAATCCAAGTAATCTCCCATTCTCAAGACCCTATTTGCAAAGACAGATATGGGATTTGTTTTGTTCATATTTTTATTCCCAGTACTTAACATTAATAGGTATTCAACAAATGTTTAATGGGTGGTTGCATACTAAGTTGAATTAAACATGCTCATCTTGTGATATTGTTTATTTATTCATTGCGCAAGCATTTATTGATCATTATTATGTATCAGAAACTGCACTAGTCACAGGATGTACAAGAACAAAGCAAACACAGCTCTGCCCTCATAGAACTTGAATTCTAGTGGGAGAATCAGGCATAATAAAGGGCACATATAAATAAACGTATAAATACAGTGTGATAAGAGTCAGCAAAGGAAAGTGCCAGGATCGTTGAGAAAGAATAAACGGGTAGAGATCAGCAAAGGCCTCTATGTGGGAGTGACATTGTAAGCTGAGAGCTGAAGGATGAATTACAGGTAAGTGAAGAGTGGGTGGATTATTCCAGGGGACAATAAGTGCATAGTCCATAA
Source organism: Lasiurus borealis (assembly GCA_004026805.1). Lineage (NCBI taxonomy): Eukaryota > Metazoa > Chordata > Mammalia > Chiroptera > Vespertilionidae > Lasiurus > Lasiurus borealis. The sequence goes on along the minus strand of PVJN01031106.1, from coordinate 9,921 downwards.
GGCAATAAAGAGATTAGTGAGTTCAAGAAACAAAAGGAGTTGGATTGTAATGATCTAGAATGCGGTTGGCAAACTGCGGCTTGCAAGCCACATGTGGCTCGTGAGCCGAGGTTTGCCGCTCTGTTGACTAATGAATTTGCTGACCACTGATCTAGACTCTAGAGAGGAACCTAGGAGGGGTACTGTTAGGCCAAATAATGAGGCTTTGTCATCACGTTATTGATTTTGAATTTTATCCTTGACACGATAGGAATTTAAGGAGATCTTTGGTGGGGCCGTTATCCAACCTACAACAGTATTATTATAAAAATAGAATGACCGCCCTTGCCCTGTGGCTCAGTTGGTTGGAGCATTGTTCCATACACCAAAAGGTTTTAGGTTCAATTTACAGTCTGGGCACATATCAAGGCTGCAGGTTCAATCCCTGGTCAAGGTGGCTATGTGAGGCAACCAATCAGGGCCCCTCTCTCCTTTACTCTCTTTTTTTACAATTAATAAACATATCCTCAGGTGAGGATAAAAAACAGACTTAACCTTAGAAATCCATTAAAAGGGTCTCAGGAACCCCAGAGATTCTAGTGTGCTGCTCTATAAAGATCCAGAATAATAGTGGTTTAAACAAAACGAGTCTTTTTTTTTTTCCTATATAGAGTTAAAGCATCAGCAGCTCAAGGCTACTAGGGCAGTTTCACAGTGTCAGAGACCCAAAATCCTTTCTCTTTGTTCTGCCTTAATTTATAGGATTCAAGATGAGTTTGTTTTCAAAAAAGTTACTTTTACCTGTATAATTACCATGTCCCAAGTCTATTCAGGGGAAGAAGGAAAAGTTGGAAGGAGTGCATGCCTCATCTTTCTAAGAACAAGAGTCAGAAATTGCATTCATGTCTCCTGCTCATATCCTATTGACCAGATCTGGTCATGTGGTCACACCCAGCTGTAAGGATGCTTAGAGAGGTAGACTTTAGCTGGGCCATCATGGATTCAGCTAAAAATTCTTCTGGAATTGAGTAGTCTCACCTCAGTTCTCATTAAAAAAAAAAAAAAAAAACTAACATGATGATAGTCATTACTAAGGCCAGGAGAGCCAAGAAATTCTCAAAGGAATAAAGCCAGATCAAATCTTACTTAAAGCTCTTTTTAAAATATTAAAATCTATTTGATCCGAGATTTCAGTTACTTGCAGCCAAAAGCTATCTGGTTCAGTAATGATGCAGTATTTTCCCAACTCAAAAGTGAGAATACTGGATTTTACAAGTTCATATGCCTACAGGGGAATGCTTTAAAACTGGATCCCAGACAAATAAATTAGGGGGAAATGGTCACTAGTGTTAATACAAGCTCCTTATTACTGAAAATTCAATCACCAAAAAATTTTAGAAGCCTTGAACATTATGGATTAATGAGTCTAATAAGCCATCAGGTATAACTCAACACAAAACTAAGAATGTCTTGGGAGAAGCCAAGATGGTGCATAGGTAAATACCTACAATGCTGCTTCGCACAACAATTTCGAAACTACAACTAAAAGACAGAACAGACATCATCCAGAACCACAGGAAAGCTGGCTGAGTGGAAGTTCTACAACTAGAGGGAAAGAGGGGGGCTCACGGACACCCAGAGGAGCTGCAAAAAGCTGAGGTATGGAGATGCGCTCGTGGAGAGAGTGGGTGCCTGAGTACCTGGCTGGCTTTCTCTGGCGGGAGGGAGATGGAGACTCTCAAAGGCATTGAACTCCTTATCCAACGACACTAAACCCCAGATCCAGCCGAAATTCATTTGAGGGGGAGTTTGGACTGTGAAGGGGGAGAAGTGCACGGAAATTTAGGGGACTCACAAATGATCAGAGGTCTGGTGGCATGAGGACAGACTGCTGATTATGCGGCTGGCTTTCACGAGTGGGTGGGAGACAGACCCTCCCAACTGTGCCACTTCTAACTTCACTAAACCCCAGTTTCGGGCGAAACCCTGGGGATCCAGACTCGTGTGGTCCCAGAGCACAGGGGACCTGGAAAGGCAGCATTCTAGAGGCACTGCAAGAGAGAGCAAGTACGCGCGCGCACAGGAACTGTCCAGTGATTACCCAGTCACGTGAGACTCAGGGGCCGTGGAGGGTGGGGCGGACTGGAAGGCAAGGCAGTCCCTTAAGCCCTGAGACTCCACCCATCCCAAGCTCAAGAGAGGCTTTTGCGGTTTTTCAAGTCTGGTATCATAAGGCTGAATCCAACACAGAAGTTTTCCTAGCATGGTGAAAATGCCAAGACAAGGGAAGGGATCACAAACAAAAGAAATGGAGGGAAAAAAACGACTGGATATAGAGTTCAAAACCATGCTTATAAGGTTTTTCAAGAATATGCTAGAAAAGATGGATAAATTTATCAAGTCCCAAGAGGAGATGCAAAAGGACCAACTAGAGATGCAAAAGATCCAGCTAGAGATGATAAAGGACCAAATAGAAATTAAACATACACTGTCTGAAATAAAAAATATTACACAGAGACCTAACACCAGACTAGCGGAAGGCAAGAATCAAGTCAAAAAATGTGAAATATAAAGAATCAGAAAACACTCAACTGGAAAATCAAGAAGAGAAAAGAATCCAAAAATGTGAAGATAATGTAAGGAGACTCTGGGACAGCTTCAAGCATACCAACATCAGAATTATGGGAGTGCCAGAAGAGAGAGAGCAAGATACTGAAAACCTATTTAAAGAAATAATGACTGAAAACTTCCCACACTTGGTAAAGAAATAGACTTACAAGTCCAGGAAGCACACAGAACCCCATATAAAAGGAATCCAAAGAGGACTACACCAAGACACATCCTAATTAAAATACGAAGAGTAAATGACAAAGAGAGAATATTAAAAGCAGCAAGAGAAAAACAACTAATTACCTACAAGGGAGCACCCATACAACTGCTAGCTGGTTTCTCAACAGAAACGATGCAGGCCAGACGGGAGTGGCAAAAAATATTCAACGTGATGATTAGCAAGAACCTACAACCAAGAATACTCTATCCAGCAAAGCTATCATTCAGAATTGAAGGGCAGATAAAGAGCTTCACAGATAAGAAAAAGCTAAAGGAGTTCATCAACTCCAAACCAGTATTATATGAAATGCTGAAAGGTACTCTTTTAGAAGAGGAAGAAGAAAAAGGTAAAAGATAAAAAAATTATGAACTACAAATACATATCTATCAATAAGTGAATTTAAAAATTAAGTGAATTAAAACTTGAACAGAATAAACTGGTGAATATACTAGAATCAGGAGCACAGAAAGGGAGTGGACTGATAATTCTCAGGGGGAAATGGGTGAGGGGTGTACAGGGAGAGACTGGACAAAAATCATATACCTATGGATGAGATCAATGGGAGGGAGCTAAGGGCAGAGGGAGGGGTGGGAGCTGAGTGAAGGGGTGCTATGGAGGGGAAAAAAGAGAAACAAATGTAATAATCTGAATAATAAAGATTTAATTTAAAAAAAAAGATGTAATATAAGCCACGTGTTGGAAAAAAAAGTTCCACAGGAGAGAAAGGAAAAACAAGGCATTGGATGGAACACTCTTTGGAGATTTCTCAGAGCTCTATAAATGTGCACAGAAGTAGAAGATAACATGTAGGGTTAGTAAGTAACCTAATTAAGTTTAAAATATTGAGTATTTTGAGGTAGCAATTAGGTTTCTAAAGTATGTAGGATTCACAATAGCCTGTCACCTAATCGTAGATGCCTTTTCTTGCTGAGTTAGCTTGGATCACATAGGTGTTCTAGGAAAATATCTTTTAATGTTACTGGAAATTTAGAGAATAGTCAATGGCAATCCTGTTTCTTCTTGTTAATTTATTTGTTTTAATAGAGCACTAACTGCAAATACCTAAAAGTCAAATATTAATTTGTTTTAGTGAATTTTGTCAAGAAAACTCCTCCTTTTTTCAGAAAGGGAATCACTTTTCTTTCTGTTTCATACCCACTGTCCATGACTTATGTGTTCTCCCCATTCTGTTCTTCAAATTTTGATTATATGGTATTAAAGTTGGCAGTACTAACCTAATCTCTTCATAATGAATTCAACAAAGATCCAATGATTACAAATAGTAATACTAGTACAAGGTGTTCTTAAACTTACAATAGGTTGACTTACTCAAAAAGGTATAATAAATCAAAAGATTGTTGTGAATCAACTCTGATTTTCTCATAGGAACAATTGCTGCAATAACAGGTCTATACTTTTTCTTTCTAGAACTGACCATAGCATCACATAAACAATTCTAAATTATATGCCTACATACTATAAAATAACACACTTTCTAATGTGTACACAAATGAATTGTCAATGGACAAAGTATAAGAATTGCATTTATTTAAGTGGGTCTATGGAGAATTTCGGCAAGATGAGTAGTGAGGCACTGAGGAAACAGTTGAGCACTCCTGGAAATGATTGTACCCAGGCCTCAGGAGACAGAGTGGTTCCTGGGAAATGAGCTCTGTCAAGTAAAATAAGATAAGCTCACCATTCAGCATCACACTTCAGAACGAGGAAGGCCTGAGGGTTGGTCATGAGGAAAGAAGCAAGAATCTAAGGTACCAGATGGTATCTCCTTTTATCCAAGCTTTTGATGGTTCTGGGAACCTTTTATGCAAGGCGTATCTGCTGTGCTCATTTTAAACTACTATTTCCTTCTAGTTTCTCTGTTTTTGGCAATTGGTGTAGCAGTGTCTGTCCACCCTAGGAGAACATACAGAAGAAAAATGGAACTGTCATCTTGTTCCCAACAAAACCTTTAAAAATCTTAAAAGGCCAGTGTTTTTTAAACAGATACAAAATGGTAAAAAGGTTACTGTAGTTTTTCTTCTTAACTAAATCTATTGACGAAACCAAAAATTTTATCTTAATTTCTTAATTATTTATTGATTAGCCTTGTTTGTTGACAAGTAACATTGGGGTAATAAAAGGGGACTTCATTATTATTCTATATATTTCCATAAAATGTAATACTTTTTTTTTTTTACAATAAGCATATGTAACTTTTGTGCCAAAAGAAGCAAACATAGAATATGAACAAGGCAGCCTGGATGTTGTTGCTGCTATTGTTTACAATTACAGAACATTGCTGCAGGGGTTCAGTCAAGATGGCTAAATAGGTAAACATGGTGCTCAGAACCTTCCACTATCACATCAAAATTACAACTAAATTACAGAATAACCACCATTCAGAACTACCTGACAACTAGCTGAACAGAAGTCCTATAAGGAAGAATACACTAGTAAAAAAGAAGCCATATCGAGACTGATAGGAGTGGCCAAGACCTAGAACAAGCTGGTTCCACACTCATATGTGTCAATTAAAAGTTGGAGGTATAGCTTCTATACAGAGGTGCCCCTGAGGAGCAATGGGTCTTGGGTGCACTCCAAAACCCCTAATTCAGGGTTCCAGTGCCAAAACTTCTGCCTTTAAACATCAGCCGAGACAGTGGCTGAGATGGAGTGCTGCTGGAGTTTCAGATGTTCCTCTTCAGAGGCCCTCTTCAATGAACTTAGTTGGACTCCCTTCCTCTGAGCTACAGCACTGGGGCAGCAGCTTGAAAGGCACCAGGGACAAATGGGAAGGAACTTAATTGCACTGTCATCAGGACAGGGCTGGGAGGGGCAGCTTTCTCTCAAGCACAAGTGCTGGCAGAGGCCACTCACTGTTTCTTTTCTGAGTCCTCACCCCACAGAGCTGGCAGGAAGGCACCATATCTGAGTCTCCATCAACATGGCTAACACTGTTTACCCTGCCCTGGTGATTCCCTGAAACCCTGCCCCACCCAACATACAGCTGTTTTCATGGTTTTTCCTTACAAATGGCCTCTCTTGGCTCATGCTGTGGATTTTCATAAAAATCTCTCAAATAAGCTGCATCTGGCCTCTGTGTACCCCATACCGCTTGCTAAGTGGCTTAGGCCTGGCACTAATGACAGCCAGCTTTAGTTCACAGCTTGGCCTTATCTGGCACTTCCAAGCCCAGCACAAGTATCAGCCATCTGCAGATCACTCTATAGCTCATGCTGAGTGGCCGCAGGCAGGTCACAGGTGGTGGCTGACCTTGCACTTTTTGGGAGGACCCAAAGCCAGTGTACTGGGCGGATAGCTTCAGACATCACCAATAAGCATATGTAACTTTTGTGCCAAATGACCTCCATGAGTGACATACTCAAGGGAAAGACTCAGTGGGCACCAAAGTTTCACTGAAACAAATCCTGCTCTGTGGAGTCGGCTTCTGCACAGCAGCTCTTGTGCTGTAGTTGCAGGCAGTATTTGCAGCTGATGGGCCTGGAGATCATTCTCTCTTAGTGACATGCCAACAGCAATCAAGGCTCAACTACAACAGGAGGAGTTGCACCTGGAGTGCCCAACTTGGGTGACTCAGAAGGCTGTGCCCCTGGGCCCTACAGGACACTTACTACTTAAGGGCATGCTATCAAATCTGGGAGACATCACAGCTCTAAATAATGCATAGAAATAAACACAAGGAAGGAGCTAAAATAAGGAGACAAAACAAAAAATAGTTCCTAAATGAAAGAATAGGAGAAATCTCCAGAAAAAGAACTAAATGAAATGAAGACAAGCAAACTACCAGAAACAGAGCCCAAAACAATGTTTATAAGGATGCTCAAGATACTTAGTGAGAACTTCAACAGTGTAAGAAAGGACATAGTAACCATAAAAGGAATTAGTCAGTAATTAAAGATACACTAACCAAAATGAAGAATAAGTTATAGGGAATCACAGTAGAGTAGATGAAGCAGAGAATCAAATCCATGATTATGAATACAAGGAAGCAAAAAACACCCAATTAGAACAGAAAAAAAAATATCCAAAAATTTTAGGATAGTTTAAGGAGCCTCTGGGACAACTTCTAGTGTACCAACATTTGCATCATGGGGGTACTAGAAAGAGAAGAGAGTGAACAAGGAATTGAAAACATATTTGAAAAAATAATGCTAGAAATTTTACCTAACCTCATGAAGGAAATAGACATATAAGTCCAGGAAGCACAGAGTCTCAAGCAAGATGAACTGAAAGAGGCCTACACAAAGACACATTATAATTAAAATACAAAAGGTTAAAGATAAAAAGAGAATCCTAAAAGTAGCAAGAGAAAAGCAGTTAGTTACTCATAAAACTGTCAACAGATTTCTCAGAAGACACTTTGCAGACCAGAGGGAATTGGCATGGAATATTAAAAGTGAAGAAAATCTAGGACCTATAACCAAGATTACTACCAAGTAAGGCTATAATTTAGAATCAAAGCACTGATAAAGAGCTTCCCTGACAACAACAATAAAAGCTAAAGGAGTTCATCACCACCAAACAAGCATTACAAAAAATGTTGAAGAGTCTTCTTTAAGAAGAAAAAAATATCAAAAGAACCAAAAACAAAATGGCAAGAAATGCATATCTGTCAATGACTACTTTAAATACAAGTGGACTTAATGTTTCAATCAAAAGACATACAATGATTGAATGGATAAGACCTTTATATTAGCCATCTATAAGAGATTTGCTTCAGATCAAAAGATACACACACAGGCTAAAAGTAAAGGAATTAAAAATATATTTCATGAAAATGGAAACAAAACAAAAAGCTCAGGTGGCAAACAAAATAGACTTTAAAACAAACTCTAGCCCTAACCGGTTTGGCTCAATGGATAAAGCATCGACCTGAGGACTGAAAGGTCCCAGGTTTGATTCTGGTCAAGGGCATGTACCTTGGTTGCAGGCACATCCATAGTGGGGGTGGGGGTGTAGGAGGCAGCTAATCAATGTTTCTCTCTCATCGATGTTTCTAACTCTCTATCCCTTTCCCTTCATCTCTGAAAAAAAAAATCAGTAAAACATATTTTTAAAAAACAAAGAAACAACTAACTCTGCTTATGGGTATTTATCTGAAGAAACCCAAGTCACCAAATCAAAAAAATATATACATCCATATCTTTACTGCAGCATTATTTACAATAGTCAAGATATGGAAGCAACCTAAGTGCTCATAAATACATGAATGGATAAAGAAGTAATGCATAGCCGAGACCGGTTTGGCTCAGTGATAGAGCGTCGGCTTGCGGACTGAAAGGTCCCAGGTTCGATTCCGGTCGGGGGCATGTACCTTGCTTGCGGGCACATCTCCACTGTGGGGTGTGCAAGAGGCGGCTGATCGATGTCTCTCTCTCATCGATGTTTCTGACTTTCTATCTCTCTCCCTTCCTCTCTGTAAAAAAAAAAAAAAAAAAAAAGTAATGCATATATTCAATGGAATATGATTCAACCATAAAAAATAATGAAATCTTACCATTTGCAACAACATGGATGGACCTAGGGAACATTATGCTAAGTGCAATAAGTCAGACAGAGAAAGACAAATGCCAGATGATTTCACTTATAGGTGGAATCTAAAAAACAAAATAAACAAACAAGCAGAACAGTAGTCTCATAGATACAGAGAATATTTTTATGGTTGCCAGATGGGAGAGGGATTAAGGAATGGGTGAAAAAGGTGAAGGGATTATAAGGAAGGAAGTATATATTGGTAGTTACAGAATAATCAGGGAAATATAAAGTACAGCATAGGAAATATAGTCAATAATCCTACATAATAAAGAGCTAATATGCTAATTAGACTGAACAGCAGAACAACTGTCCAGATGACCTTCTGGATGAAGCCCCATAAATGAATTTCGTGCATTGGGCCTCTAGTCTATAATAATAAAAGCATAATATGCTAATTAGACCAGATGTCCTTCCGGACAACTTTCCGGACAAAGCTGGGGCTGCGAGGGAAGCTGGGGTCCGGGTGCCAGAGGGAAGCTGGTGCCAGCATCTGGGGAAAGGAAAGGCCTACTCTTGCAGGAATTTTCTGCTTCAGACCTCTAATAACTATGTGTGGTGTCAGATAGGTACTAGATTTATCAAGGCAATCACTTTGTAAGTTATATAAATGTCTAATCAAGGGATTGTACACCTAAAACTAATATAATATTATATGTCAACTGTGATTTTAAAAGGAAAAATGTTTTTCAAAAACATTGCTGCGCAGAAACCTGTTTGGCTCAGTGGAGAGAGTGTCAGCCTTCGGACTGAAAGGTCCCAGGTTTGATTCCAGTCAAGGGCATGTATCCTAGTTGCGGGCACATCCCCTGTAAGGGGTGTGCAGGAGGCAGCTGATCGATGTCTCTCTCTCATCGTTGTTTCTAACTCTCTATCCTTCTCCCTTCCTCTCTGTAAAAAATCAATAAAATATATATATATTTTTAAAAACAAACAAACATCGCTGCAATGCAAATTCTTATATGCATCTTTTTACATATTTGTGAACATGTATCTCTAAGATAAATTCTTAGAGAAGTAGAAGATTAGGCCAAATAGTAAGTGTTGTTAAATTTTTTAAAAAAATATATTTTATTGATTTTTACAGAGAGGAAGAGAGAGGGGTAGAGAGTTAGAAACATTGATGAGAGAGAAACATCAATCAGCTGCCTCCTGCAAACCCCCTACCAGGAATGTGCCCGCAACCAAGGTACATGCCCTTGACTGGAATTGAACCTGGGGCCCTTCAGTCCACAGACTGATGCTCTATTCATTGAGTCAAACTGTTGGGGTGATTGTTGTTAAATTTTAATAAATGTCTTTTAAATATTGATAAATATTGCCAAATAAATAGTGTATACTAGTAAACATCTGTACTCAAAGAACACAAGGGACCCTCTGATTAGAACAAATATTTTCAAACTGTTTCATCTTCCAAGACTGACAGATGGATAATGTTACTATATTACAATTTTAAGTGGATGCATGAAATTTTACACATTCTGAGTTTGAGGAGCCCCAGGGTAGCTTAAAGGGAGCATTCTTGTGGGTGGTTAAAAGTATAAGGTCTGCATTTGAAT
>PVJN01031105.1:0-24990 GCA_004026805.1 Lasiurus borealis | reverse complement strand
GGTAGATGAGAGATTCATAGCTCCTTTCTCAAGGATCTCACAGTCTAGCAGAAATAGTCAGACATTAAGCAAACAATTATAGTAAAGTGTGATGAAATGTAACAATAGAATCAGAAGAGCATTTTTTTTTCTTCAAAATAAACATTACCTGTTCTCCCAAATCCATATACAGTATAAGTGGTTCAAGTAAATGTCCCTGGTAACAAAAGTTACTATTACTGTCAGCTCATGGTACTGGGACTTTTTTGGTGCCAAAATTTTTTTTACACAAATTACCATATTCTATCTCCATTGCAATTCTGAGAGATGGGTTTTACAAATGAGGAAACTAAAGCTCAGGGAGATTAAATTACTTGATCCATATCTCAGCTAAGTAAATGGTGGAGAGAACCAGGATTTAAAACCCATAACTGTGATCCAAACCCTGAGCTCTTAGCCATCACTCCTTCCTTTTATGCACACCTCAGCTAAGTAAAAGACTTCATTAATATAAAAAATTCAATCAGTGCACTGGTTTCAGTTGTCATTTCAAAAGCCCTGTGTGTTCTGTCTCCCCGGCTCATTATGTTCTCAGTGGCTCAGAGCCTGGGGGTATGGAATTTTTCTAAATTTCCTCAGGCTATCTTTTCACCCAGCACAAGAAAAGGTGAGTGCAGTAATTAAAATCAGGACATGTTGGACTTGAAAAAGAGAAAATCAGCTCCTCTAAAAGCAAAACAAAAACTGTTTGGTGAATGAAAATAACCACATCCTTTTAAGATCCCAAAGAAGTGAAGTGACCTTGCTGAAAGTCGAAGAACTAGGAGCCACGTCTTTGACTATCAGGATAGTGGTGTTTCTCCCCAAAAACACATTGTTCTACTCCTCATTTTAATCAAGAGTGGCAGGAGCCAGCCTTTTGGCTCTCTGAGGCAGCTCCATGGCCGTGGGCAAGAACAAGGGCCTTACCAAGGGCAGCAAAAAGGGAGCTAAGGAGAAAGTGGTTAATCCATTTTCTAAGAAAGATTGGTATGATGGAAAGCAACAGCTATAGTCAATATAAGAAATATTGGGAAAACCCTAGTCATGAGAACTCAAGGAACCAAAATTGCATCTGATGTTCTCAAGAGTTGTGTTTTTGAAGCGACCCTGACATCTATAGAATGATGAAATTGCGTTTAGAAAATTCAAGCTAATTACTAAAGATGTTCAGGGCAAAACCTGCCTAATTTCCATGATGTGGATCTTAACCATGAAAAAATGTGCTCAATGGTCAAGAAGTGGCAGACCATGATTGAAGCTCATGTCAATGTCAAAACTACCGATGGTTTTGTCTATTCTGTGTTGGTTTTATTAAAAAGAGCAACAATCAGATTTGGAAGACCTCTTATGCTCAACTTCAGCCGTTCCACCAAATCTGGAAGAAGATGATGGTAATCATGACCTGAGAGGTGCAGACAAATGACTTGAAAGAAGTGGTCAAGAAATTTATTCCAGACAGCATTAGAAAATACTTAGAAAAGGGTTGCCCATCTATTTATCTGGTCCATGATGTCTTTGTTAGAGAAATCAAAATGCTGAAGAAGCCCAAATTTGAATTAGCAAAATTCATAGAGCTTCATGGTGAAGGTAGCAGTTCTGGTACTGGGGATGAGACAGGTTCTAAAATTGAATGAGTTGATGGATATGAGCCTCCAGTCCAAGAATCTGTTTAAAATTCAGACATTAAATGGTGACAAATAAATCTTATTTGTGAAAAAATAATAAAAAATAAATGAATGGCAGGAGCCAAAATAAATATTCCAATTAACTTAAAACAACTAAATACATATAAAAATATTTGAAGTTTAGAAAGTATGTTATCAATGTTAATATTTTAAAATTGAATTTCATTGGTTTGCCTTTTTTTTTTAATCCTCGCCTGAGGATATGTTTTTATTGATTTTAAAGATAGATAAAGGGAGAGGGAAAGGAGAGAAACATGGATAGGTTGCCTCCTGTATGTGCCCCAAACGGGGATTGAACCCACAATCTAGATATGTACCCTGACCAGAAATCTAACCTGCAACCTTTTGTTGTAAGGGACAATGCTCCAACTGAGCCACACAGGCCAAGACAGTTTGCCTTCTTTTAAAAATTATCATCTAAAATAAACTTTACTCAGAAGCTTATAAAATCCAAGATCTATATAACTGCATGAATGGATTTTATCCTATATAATAAAAGGCCAGGGACCATACACTTAACGACTAGAACAACTGCTCGACCAGTCACCATGAGATGCATTAACCACCTCTTGGTACCTTCCCTATCTCTTTCACCCCTATCACCCCCACTCGAAAGAACCATGGGGAACCACGGGGTAGTGGGTGGCTGGTGGTGGGGCAAGACTCCGATGGATCAGTGATGGTGAATGGGAGAACTAGGGTGGGTGGCAGGAGGACCAGGCTGGCTGTCAGGCTGTTGGGATCCCCAGCTCATCCCTGGCTGCTTGAGGGCTCAATCCAGCGAGAAAGTGGGCACCAGTGACTTCATCTCCATGTGCATGCACCGAGCTGGCCATTGATGGAATGCGCTGCCCGCTCGGGGCCACTCATGCAAATACCACCACCAGAAGCTATGGGATGCACCCGAAACCTACTGCCCTGAAGGCAATGTTCGGCCTGGGGACTGGCAAACAGGCAGAAAATGGCCCTGATTTCAGGCTAGGCCTAGGATCCTACCTACACAATTTTGTGCACTAAGCTTCTAGTATTAAGTAAGTACCCTAATGTTTGCATTATTTACAAACAAACATTTCCCCCAAATACTCTTCATTCTAGAAGCAGGATGTTTAGTGCCTTTTTTTCTCCCTAAGACTGTTGCAGTCTAGTTTCACTTATGCAATTCACATGATTTTATAGTTATCTCATGCTGCCTGAAAGATGCCCCATGATTTCTCATGTAAGTCTCCACATGAGACTATTAAAAATTGGCAGGGACCTCCCCAATGGTAACTAAAGTAGAATGGGATAATTTAAATAATAATGTCTATTTATATATGGAAACTTCATGGAGAATTATCAAATTTAAGAAGCCCCAAGTAAAGACTGATTTTTTTGGGGGGGGGGGTTGCCAATTCTAAGTTGCTTTTCAGTGGCTAGTTTATGGTAGACATGCATGCATTATCTTTCCACGTAATATCATTAGGGTAGTTCAGAATTCTATACATTCTATATATTAATACAGGTAACTGTAACACTTATTGATCACATACCATGTGCTGCTGTGGTAGGTGTTTTATAAGTTATTTCCTTTCATCCTTAACCTTCACAAGCAGGAGGTGCTATCTCTGTCAGCCAGCCAGGGTCTGAGCAGAGGTCTGACTCTAAAACCTGCCTCTTAATCTCTCTGCCTCCTTCCCTCTTGTAAAGTGCTCAGTAGGTATCTTTACAGGAGTTCAGATTTTTGCCAATTATTCATGAGAACTTAATAACTCATCCACAGTATAACAATATGATATTAGCCAAAGAACATCTCATGTCCCCAAAATTACATAGTTCAAAAACAAATCAGTTGTTTAGCAATATCCATGCCATTGGTCTCCATTCATGTGGATAATTGGGAATTTACTGAGCCTGTATTTTCAGTGAGAAATGATATGCTGTGCTATAATACTCAAAGTAGGCATAATAACATGTTTTTTGTTTTTTTTACAAATGTTGAAGTCTGGGTAAACTGACTGCAGAGGGGACTGTGCTTCAAGATTACAAATCCTGAAGACAACCAACACTGTCCCGAGACATTTTAGGGCAAGACCAGTACTGGTGAGCACAGGTCAAGAATCTGTGGAGACAGGTGTGCACATCTGTTTGTGTTGAGAGAAAAATACACAGATGAACTTGGAGAAAAAAAAAAGGATCAATTAAAAGCATATCTGCATTTTGTTCAGAATCCTCAGCAGCCTATCCAAAAAATGCCAGAACCAAACCAGGTGTTGGGGAAGATGTATGCAGAGTGGGTTCTTATTAGAAGGGCTTTAAGACTTTCATTTGACAATTTCAATTTGTTGTGTATCTCTAATTCAATGCTATTAATGAGGTGATGAGAAATAAAGAGAAGAAATTATACAAGCCTTGTTTTTTTTACAACTGTTTCATGCTAGACCCCTTTCAAACCTACCTTCTATTTTAGAACCAAGTATTTTACAACAATTATCCTTTCTACTATGTCTCCAACATTTCAATCTACAGTTCTCAATGGCTAGCCTTAATATACTGTATAAGTTAATAAAATGGTACATTAATGTACTCTGCTAAGAGCCAGTACCCTTTAAACTAATGGCTAACACTTACCGAGTGCTTATTATGTGCTAGGCACACTTCTAAACAGCTGAAATGTGCTACCTTGCCTTATTCTCACAATAACCTCAGAGTACCTACTACCCATTTTATAGACGAGGAACACAGACTGCAGAAAGGATAAGTAACTTCTTCAAGATACACAACTAATAAGTGGCAGAGCTGGGGTTTACTCCCAAATAGCCTGGATCCGGGGCCCTTACTCCTTTTTTAAAAAATATTTTTTAAAGCTTTTAGTCAATTTACATACACAAGTATGCACAGGTCAAGTTTCACAAATTCAACATGCATGTGCTGCAGGAATCAATACGCCAGAGCCAAACTGTGTCCTCTTCCAGTCACTGCTCCTCTCTCGGACTTCTAACAGCTCAGGTTAGTTTTGCCTGTCCTTGTAGTTAAATAAGTGGAACCATGTTATATGTACTCTTTTGAGTTTGGCTTTTTTCATTCATTGCTAATTTTGAGATTTTTCCAAATGGTTGTAGATGGTTTATTCTCGTGTGTTTTAGTGTCCCACTGTGTGAATATGTAACAATTTGTTCACTCACTCTACTGCTGATAAGCATGTGGGTAGTTGACATTTTAGGCTATTACATAAAGTGCTGCTATGACCACTGCACATATATTTTTGTAAAAATATGGATGCATTTCTGTTGGGTATATTCCTAGGAATGTGATTCTTGGGTCACGTGTCCAGATTTAGTAGATGCTGCCACACAGGTTTTCAATGTGATTGTGCCATTTACATTCCCACCAGCAGTGAATGAGAGTTCTGGTTGTCCTATGTCCTTTCCAAGGTATTTTCTACCTCAATAATTTTTAAACATGCCTTCAAACAAAAGGCTTTAACTCAACATTTCTTGAGAGCCTGCTATGTGTCAGGTGCTCTTCTAAGTGGTGGGACATGTGGGTCCTCACTCTTAAACAGTACGTTATACTGCCTCCTCTCCTTACTCACTTAACCAAAATCGCCACAAGCATGCTCACGTCTTTCTACTCCAAGAGAAATGCAGACAGGCAGACAGACAGGCACACAGCACTGCTATTTGACCATCCTTGCTGTAAATGTCATGGAGCATGGACTGGCTGCAAGAGACTCCAACAATCAGCAAGGCCTGATCTCTGCTTTGAGATGTTCCTGGTCTGATTTGGGAGATAAGCAAGTGCTAATCTCCCAGGAGGATTATGACAGAAGCATGAGGTGCAACATCAGCAGCCAGGAGCCCCCTCACCCAGAATGCAAGTCCTGCAGGAGAAGCAGGGGTTAGTCAGGACGTGAGCAGGAGAGGAAATGGGCTGGAGTGCTGGAGGTGGTAACAAGCTGAGTGATCAGAAAGCATGGCATACTGGCATGGATGGGGACTTCATTAATGGTCTGTGAGAACAAAACACAGATGTCTAGCACTTGGTTTTCAAGTCATGCTGGCATAACAAAAGCATCAAATAAATTGGTCTGAAGTGGCCTGGCTACACCAAACACAGCCACAGTACATCTTACTATTTAACAGCTGCATTTTTTTGTTCATGTAGCATTTCTACCGAATCCCTTATCTAAGAATCTATGAGCTGTTTACTGATATTAACCCATTCTCCAAATAACCCTCGGAATGGAGTAAGCCTGAATAAACAAACCTCCATAATTCATCAAATTATAACAAGAACAGAAGAAAGAAGTTCAATGTCTTGGCAAGGTCACCTAGCGAGATTGATACTCATTTCAACTTCACCAAGGAAAATGTTTAAAACCATTCTGAAAATGGTTTTAAAAACCCTGAAAAATAGGAAACTTTGCAGGCAAGACCCAAACATGGAAATATCACAGCCAAAAAATTAATAATAAATCTCATATACTAAAGGAGAATAGCTCTCAGATTGTGATCACTTGTTTGCTCAATTAGGGCAACTGGTTCGGTGTTCTAACTTTGCATGCTTTGAAAACAAGTTCATTTATGTCAATCGCATCTTACTTGGAATAGTTTACTTGAGAAAAAAAAAAGCAATACATTCAGGAAGTTAGTGGTTTGGGGGATAATACAAAGGTGGAAATAATGTACAGTAATTAAATTTTAACACTCTGGTAAGGTGAATCACTAAGGGGTGTCTGTTACTGTAGGCTTGCAGGAGAGTAGATTGGGGGATGGGGGTTTTGGGGGGATTTTGTAGGTTTTGTGATAATAATAATAAAAAAAGGAATATAGTTTGAAGCAGCCCAAAGGGAAGAACTGAGAAATAGCTTTTAAGGCTTTGCAGGAGCCCATTCAGGAATCATGAAAGATAATTGTAATTTGAATGAAAACAAGGAAGCAAAACCAAAGGAGAAAAATGGGGAAATGGCAGAACACAACCAGAATCAGATGAAACTCTTTAGATCACAATCCTGTCAAATGATTGCAGCCAGGAAGAAAAGTCTTCCGGATAAGTGGTGGGAAGGGAAGGGTTTCAGAAATAAATAGACATTGACCGTAAGTGTGATAGTGTTTGCTATGCTCCTGCGGCAATCTTTAGTCCAACTATACCCTAAAAGCCACTCTTTTTTTCCCCCTCAATGAATTGCCTACTGATTTCCTTGCACATAGTAGAATTATAGTGGGAACTTTTAAAAATATATATATTTTTATTGATTTCAGTGAGGAAGGAAGAGGGACAGAGAGATAAAAACATCAATGAGAAAGAATCATTGATCAGCTGCCTCCCGCATGCCCACCAGTGGGGATCGAGCTTGCAACCCGAGCATATGCCCTAGACTGGTACCAAACTTGGGACCCTTCAGTCCACAGGTCAATGCTCTATCCACCAAGCCAAATCGGCCAGGGCATGTAGTGGGAACTTTTTTATGACTTTAGCTGTGTTTTTCTAATTTAGGCAACCAAGATGGGCCTTATATAATGTGCTGGAAATTTACAAAGAAGATTCAGTCCATTTAATACAAAATTCTTAAGAAAAACAACATCAGCAGAAGCAAACCAATAACAAAATTAGGTTCTGAAGCCTGAACCATTTTCCAGTGTATTTTAGGGTTTAGGTATGGGAGAGCAAGTATATGCTCACTAGAAATTTAAACGAGGGCATGCGCAGAGCAGTTCTCACTGCCTTTCCTAAGCACCACTCACCTGCCTTCTAGGCCTGAAGGGATAGATGTTAATTGGCAGTAGCTGCGATAGGCAGGGTAATATATGCTAAGGATGGTAAGAGGAGAGTTGAGTGTGCCTTCTATGTCCATCCTCTTAGAAGTTTCCTCTGTCTGCTGGGACAACAGAAACCTCTTCTGCTAATTATGAAAGGACTAGCACTACAGATACTAGTTTCGCTTACCAGGCATTGTGCTAGGCGAATAAGATAGAGGTGAAATAGATGTTTTCTGACTTCAAGAATTTACTCTCATGCAGGTCAGTGAAGGCACTAAAGAAAGTCAGAATCTCCAAATTTCAGCTCACCTGGTCTTGGCCCTGCCTTTAGCCTTGATTCCTTGACATATTCTAAGTTCACGTACAAACTAAATTAGAGGCACACATCACTAAATTCTAGCAAATGCGAGCTAAGGAATAAGCCAAATGAAAATCTTGCTCAAAGATCATAGTTTAAGACATGAAATCCGTTTACTCTATGTTGAGAGACAATTTGCAGCTTATCGATCTTCTCAATTTCCATCTCCTCTATGAGAGATGTTGGCAAAGGGAAAATAGATGAAGTCAAGTTAGTCAACTTGGTTTACACAGAAGTGAGCTTTTTTTAAAAAAGAAGTCTGTAAATTTCTCTAGATGTCAGTCATTTTTTGTCTCTACTAGAGGTCCAGTACATGAAAATTTGTGCACTCTGGGGGTTCCCTCAGCCTGGCCTATGCCCTCTCACAGTTCGAGAGCCCTCAGAGATGTCCAACTGATGGCTTAAGCCCATCAGTCAGACATCCTTAGCGCTGCTGAGGAGGCAGGATAGGCTCCTACCACCACCGCTATGCTGGCAGCCATCAGCCTGGCTTGTGGCTGAGCGGCGCTGACCACTAGGGGGCAGCTTCTGCATTGAGCGTCTGCCTCCTAATGGTCGTTTGGGTCCATTTACATATTACCCTTTCATTACGTAGGATTCTATCATTGTAGGTGGTTAGAATCTGACTGTATTTACAACTTTCAGGCCTTGACAACTCCTTGATCTAAGAGATTTTATGTAAGTTATAGAAGGCCTTTCTTTGTGCATGATGAGTGAGAAAAATAGCTCATGTTGCCAAGAGCTAACATGTTTTAAATTAGCAGGATTTTTTAAAAAGTCTATATTTTCTATAAGTCCCTGGTATGGAGGGCGTGTAACTTATAAATACTACCAATCTGTAAATCCTGCTATTTTACATAATCCCTAGCTTGTGTTTTTAATTATATTAAGGTAAATTGACAAATTGTAGGTATTATATTTTAAGTCACCACTTGAAGAGCTTAATAAAGACATCTATAAAGATAAACCACATCTTAAATACAACATGTAATTCAAAAAGCAATCTATAATAATAAAAGCATAATATGCTAATTAGACCAGATGTCCTTCCAGAAGAAGCCAGGGCTATCAGGAAAGCTGGTGCCAACAGCCAGGGGAAGGAAGGAAGGCCTATTCTTGCACGAATTTCATGCATCAGACCTCTAGTCTTAATAATTATAGCCAATACAATATAGCAATATTTAACACAGGGGTTTGCTCATTTCTCATCAGTTCTGAACATATATAAAGGGCATCCCCCCAAAAATGCACACACAGTTTAACAGCTGACAGCTCAGTTTTGAGACTGAAATGTACTTTGATAAACACTGTCTTTATAATTACTCACAGTGTGAGAATACATTTTTTTGGGGACACCCTATAAGCAACCTCTCTTTACTCTCATAGCAACTCTATGTGAGAGGTCTTAGCATTAGCCTAATTTTGCAGATGAGAATGCAGATGCAGAGAGCATGAGTAGGCATAGATGGAAAGAGATATGCTGGGAGGCTGAGTGGGAACAGGATAGTTCAATGTAGCACCAAGAATGTGGAAAAGAGGAAAACCTTTCAGAATCCATAATTAGTGAACTGAGTTTCACTAAAATCTGAAAGGAGAATAAGAAATTCTAATGTGATAAACTGAATAAGGTGACTGAGCATAGAGCAGCACAGACTAAAACCACACAAAGAACACATGTAAGTTACAGTGCATACATGAATTAGCTGTGACCTTTGAGGAACGGTTAAAACTATTTTTAAGTTTCTGGCATCCTAGATAATTGTCAGGGAAATAAAAACAGTGATGTGTAGGAAAGATAATCCAGAAAATTCAGCAATGTCCTTAATACAATAAACCAAGAGAAATAACAGTTTTGCTCTATATTTCTGATACCAAATCCTGAAATAAAAATGTATCATTGAAATGAAAAACAACATTTCGTTTAAGTATCATTAAAATGTTTCCGATCTTCAGGAGTTGTCTCAGTTTTCATCTCAATGCTCAAAGTTTGGTGTCATGTACATCTGTGCAAGTATTATTACTGAAAATTTATAACTGAATACATTTTTCTAACATACGCACAAGTGTAAAAATTACACTAAAACAGTTATTTTTGTTTCCCATTTAATAAAATTTCAGAATAAAAATCATTTTTAAATGTACAAAAGAAACTGTCTTAATGAAAAATATATGTAGCATTCTGTAACAAAAATGATAAACTAGTCCAATATTATAAATCATGCATATTAGAGCAAGCATTCCAGAGTTTGGCCACCTGGTTTGAGTCATAGTTCTATCAGCCTTCTAGTTTAGACCAAGTTCCAGTGGACACATTACTTGAACTCTTTCCTCAATTTTAAAAAAAGGGGAGTCCCAAGAAAACCTACTTCATAAAGCTGTTGTAAAATAAAATAAAAAAATACCTGCAATGCTCTGCCTGCTACATGGGAGGGACTCAATGTGTTAGCTGTTGTTTTCATTACATGTCATTATATAAGCATTTCATTATATAAGCATTTACTATTTATGCATAAATTATACTAAGGAAAGAACTAGAAACTCAATTTTTCTGAAGATTTCTAAATCCACTGGAAAAAAGTAATGTAGACCTGACCAATCATGTTAGTGATTACTTTTTAAAAATTTCTGTAACATTTTATTTAAAGACTGAAAAAGAAATCACCAGCCTGGTGGACAGGATACCCACATGGCTCTCCACAGAGTTATGTGGGTGTATACTCATGAAAGACAAAACATCTGATATATTACTATTTCTAATTTGGTAGCCATGGGGTTTTCCCAATGTAAAGAAATAAGCCCAAGGAAACCATAAAAAGCAACAGCCCATAGTTAAAATAACAACAAGCAAACTGATCTGTAAATGCCAAAGCATTCACCTGCAACTGAGACCAGTCACATCTGAGTGTCTGTGCCACTCCCAGAGCATTAAAAAAAAATTCTTGCATCATGTACGTGTTTTTTTACATATAAAGGTTTATTAGGTGGAGCATGTTAAGGCCATAGTTAACAGAGCAAATTTAAAAGGCTAATAAAAAATAAAAAATAATATTTCATTTAAATATCATTAAAATGTTTCTAGTCTTCAGAAGCACAGTGTTTTTTTTTTCAGTTTTACTCTCAATGTTTGAGATGTAAACTGGCCTAAAGCTTAGCATCTGGCAAATATCGTTCTGGATGGACAAGATCAAGGCAAGCTTTCAATTTTCTGTTCTCACACTACATCATTTTTTCCTCCCCATCTTACACTTCTATTCCACTTTCCCTCCATTTAGCTTCAATTTTATGGTGTCCGGTGGATGAAGTTTAGATTTGTAAATCCGACACCTTAAGCTATTTAGAAACAAGACAACATGCAACACTCATGTAGTAATTAAATGCATCATTTGCCAACGTAGCACCTAAAATGTTTACTCTTAAATGATGTCATCAAATACCATCTAGCCCTATATCTCACTTTCTTTTCATAAGTCATGGAGAAAATGTCCATACCTTAATTTAGAATATGATTTCATGTACATTTCCTATGAGCTAGAAACATACAGACTGAGGTGAGTACTTACTTTTGATCAACAAAAAGAGGATCAAAGAATTCCGTTGTGATTTTGTTTGCATACAGGGAACAACCGGTCATGGAGCATAACCCTAAAATGTATCAGAGGGAAAGGACGGTGGTTAGTGAGTGCTATTTCATTAACCTGGTGAAAGTACCTTGTTTGGGAGAAAGTTACTATTTACCTGACAGTATGAATACAACCCCAGCCAAACAAGCAATTTTAGCTTTGGCTTTCTCTGAGCCTCCGACTTTGGTACACTTCATTCCAAACAGGGCAATTATGGAACCAAAAAAGCCCAGGCTGACAGCGGCAATCATAAGTCCTCTACATGCCTGGATATAACCTGCAATTAGAGTAGGTCATTTACATGTTAACATAAAACAGGTGGCTGTCCAGGGAGAAATCCTCATTCTACATTGTCCTCCTGAACAATTATTCTGTTTTTTGTTTGTTTGTTTGTTTTTGCTTTTTTAAGTAAATAAATAACCGTAATTTTTAAAACATGGGTTAAGACAAGCAAGGAAGAAAAACAAGTTAGCTTACATGGAGTGCCTGTTCTATGTCACACACTTTTAAGTTCAGTTTATGCATAATCTTCAGATTAGTTCTCTGGGTGCTATTCCTCACATATGAGGAAACTGAGGCAAGCAAAGTTTCTATGCTATGCCAGAGATAATTATTAAGAGGCAGAAATGGATTCCATACCGATATGACTATAAAACCCAGGTGATGATGCCTTCCACTGTGCAAAACATCACCTGCCACTATCTTGAGCCTCTTACTCCTTTGTACTTTGGAACTTTTAAACAGATGTCTGAATGGTTCAGACATTATAAAATTTGTCATTGGGCAGCAAGACCTCCCAAAGAGTGAAAATATTAGTGAAAGCTTGTAAATGAGAGTAACTAAAATATAATCATGAGCCGTGTGGAGTCTAAATTAAGATTTATTTTAATGGTATTGTTTTATATTTCAGGGCACATATGATAAAATGTAGTTTAAAAAAGCACTGTCTTTTTACAGCAAGAATAGCTTGTAATTATTAAATTAACTGATTACATATAAGTGGATGCTTTCAAAGCAATCCTAAAAGCTTGTTCTGTTGGTTTGTTTAATCATTCTGCCTACAACATTTTTTTCCTTAGTCACATATTTTTATTTGCACAGCCATGGTTATGATAAACTTCAGCCTGGCTTTCATCCCTCACTAAAAAATGTTAAATTAACAGGATTTAAACTAATAAGCTTGTCTACATATGGACATTTTCATTTCAGCCTGAAAAAATGCCATATTTCAGTCTGAAACAGTGATGGCCCATACTAGGTATAAGTACATATTTGCTAAGCAAATGAGCATACATGTACTTTAGGTTTACATTTGGAATTAAACTTGTTAATCTGAAAAACCTTGTTAATGCCAAGAGACTGAGAGTTACTTATTGTGTGTCCTCAGACAAAAACTATAATGAATATTTCTTTTTCAAAAAAATATATTTTATTGATTTCTTTATAGAGAAGAGGGGATAGGAATAGAGAGTTAGAAACATCGATGAGAAAGAAACATTGATCAGCTGCCTCCTGTAAACTTCCCACAGGGGATGTGCCCGAAACCAAGGTACATGACCTTGCCTGGAATCCAACCTGGACCTTTCAGTCCACAGGCTAACGCTCTATCCACTGAACCAAACCAATTAGGGCTAATGAATATTTCTAAGACTATGAGAATTATAAACTCAGAAAATAATGCTGGCAGGTGGCCTCCAGTCCATGTTTCTTTGGGAAACAATGAAACTTTAAGTTTTAATCCTATTCCTATGATCCATTTTAAAGAGCTCACAGAAGATGTTCTATTTAATTGAACAAATTTAGGCCCCCATATATTCAGACTGCAGTGACAATCACCTCCTATTTTGTAACATGGACTACATCCTAACAAAATCACGTCACTGATGGTGAGACCACCGAAAACAGCAACAGGAACATTTTTAGCAAAATGGGATAATGGAGGCTTGTTTTAGTAGCAATGATCATGCTGCAGGGCTCTCTTAGGGACTGCTGCCCAATATTTACCTAGCTCTATTTTAAACGTCAATCCTCAAGTCCCTCTACCAGAACCCAGAGGGCAGTTGGAAAGAAGCCCAGATAGAGAGAAGCCTGTTCGTTCCTTGCAAGGTTAAAGAGAGTCTACCAGAACCACAACTGCCTCATCACTTATCACCAGGGCTCCTGGGACAGTGTGTGGGTTCTTTACAGCTTTATTTTAACCTATGCTTTGAGGTGTTTTAGCTGACTCTTGACTGAAATCACTAAACGGACAAAACAGTGTGTGTATGATGTAACCTCAATAATATATGTGTAAAAAACAACAACTATCCTACAAAACTTTACCATGAACCTTAATTAGCATTTACTTTAATAACCTTACAGGCTTTATGAATAGAAAATGCAGGAGCCCAGCAAAAGGTTAACTCCTACAGTCCGACCACTTAGACCACAAAATGCATTTTCCCAGATGGTGAACAGTGGTTAGAATCCCATGCTGATAAATTCAGTTCTTAATATGACTGGGAAAATAATAGCAGCCTTTAACCTTTATTTAACCACTACTCAGACCCTTTTGTTCTGAGGTTCTCACTTAGATCTCCCGTCCCAGCCCTTGGCGCACGTTTGGGAGTAGAGATGGGAAAGCAAGGTTCTGATGTGGTCAGGTCCTTCCTCAGTACCACTCACAACCTGACTTGAGGGCAAGCCACCTCTCTCTGGATGGAAAACAGTACCAATAAGTAAATTGCTAATTTGCCGCATGCACAAAAAAGGCACTTCACCAGCACAATTTGGCTAGATTTTCTAAAATGGGGAGCAAAGAGCAGGGATTGGAATAGCTCCTGTGCCAGCTGTAAACGCAGTCCAATTGTTGGTAAGCCTCAGCTTTATAAATTAGGGGCTACCAGTCCTTAAAACACCCACAGACAGGCTTTAAGTCACTGCCAACAAACTCAGAATTTATCTTTTGCAAGGCAGACCTCTACAACCTTGCTTTCAACAGTTCCTCGGGGCAAACCTTATAAGTAAAACCATCAAGTGAAGTGGTGGTAAAAACTAGTCAAGGAGGCCATTATTTTTGACAGGTCTAATTTACTGACACCGTTAATAGCTAATTAACACATTAAGGTGCTGAAGCATGAACATATTTACTTAGAAGTTCTCTGAAGTATAATTTATAGTTAATTCTCTTGTAAGAAATGGCAAACATTCCCACCAACAAAATAGATGGCATATACTAAAAAAGCAACCTGGCTGAAAATTATTCTCAGCTAAAGTTCAAGTGGTATTTTGAAAGGAACATGGGTTAGCAATAAACAGAAATCACCAGCTTATTCAACTGTGAAATTTTAATTAGTAAAATGTAGTGGCCTTAATGAATTCAGTTAAAGGAAACCTTCAAGGTGTCCCTTACCTAAAAGTTAAGTGTTTCACCCTGGCCAGGTGGTTCAGTTGGTTGGAGCATTGGCCCATACACCAAAAGGTTGCAGGTTCAATTCCTGGCCAAGAGGAGCACTGGAGGTAACCGATTTCTCTCTCTCTCTCTCTCTCTCTCTCTCTCTCTCTCTCTCTCTCTCTCTCCCTTCCTTCCTCCTTGCTTTCCTCCCTCCTCCCTTTCTCTCTCTCAAATCAATTTAAAATAAATGTATATCCTCAGGTGAGGATTAATTAAAAAAAAAAAAGTTAAGTGTTTTCCAAATGATGTGTACCTTATTTTCCATTGCAAACTAGCAAAAATGAAAATAGCCACTTGGTGGAGACAATTTACTAGTAGCACACATGCTAAAATTAAAGGCTGAAGAAAAAAATGAGCTTTTCTTGTGCTAGTAGCCTTGTGCATTTTTTGCAAATACTTTGAAAGGAGATCGGTCTGGGGAGAAGGCATGAACTTTGAGTTTTAGCTCTGGTTCTTCTATTTACCCACTGTGTGCCCTTGATTATATTAGCTAATCTCTAAGCCTCTGTTTTCTCATCTGTAATATAGGACAAGAGCTTTTATTTCACAGGATGAATAAAAATAATTAAGTGTCTGGTGAGGGGGATAAGAAACTCATGGAAGCTTCCCTTCCATAATACTAAGATTGATTCTAAGCAGAAACTAGGGTTTGGGGTCTTAACATGGCATAACACTAACTCTAGACATTTAGATTTTTCTCAGCCTCATTCTCCTTACAGAGAAAACTGGGGTGATATGATACTACCTGGCGATGAGGAATCAGAGCTTTGATCTCACATAGAAAATTTAGAATAATGAGTCCGTTATCTGTTTCCAAGAGGTTTGTTCTTCCATCTAAGATTAGACAAGAGAACCATGAGCTTTCTCTCTCCTGTCTTGGCTTTTCTTCTCAATCCAGATCTCATGCCTGTTCAGGCCTGTGGCCCCCATAGCCAGGGGTAACGTAACTTTCTCCTGTCACTGTAAAGGCAAGAACACATGTAGCATGCTCTCAGCAGGACCTGCCTCAGGATTAGCATCTAACAGATACAGCTGCCCAGAGATTGATGTTCTCACCCACATTGATGTTGTCATTTTTTTTCTCTCTCCCCCTCCCTCTCTCTCTCAAATCAATTTAAAGTAAATACATATCCTCAGGTGAGGATTAAGAAAAAAAAGTTAGGAGAAACCAAGATGGTGATAAACACCTAAAGTGCTGCCTTGCACAACAATTTCAAAACTACAACTGAAAGACAAAACAGACACCATCCAGAACCACAGGAAAGCTGGCTGAGTGGAAATTCTATAACTAGAAGGAAAGAGAAAAGCACATTGAGACTCAGAGGAGCTGTAAAAGGCTGAGGTACATAGATGCACGCAAAGAGGACTGGTGGCTGAGTGCATGGTTGGCTTTCTCAAGCAGGAGGGAGATGGAAGCTCCCGACTGCACTGAACTCCAGTTCCAGGCAAGACCCTGGGGACCCAGACTCATCCAGGGGGAATCTGGACTGTCGGGAAAAGAGAAAAGCACACTGACACTCAGGGGAGCAGTGGAAGGCAGAGGTTCAGAGGCGTGCAAGTGCAGAGAGGACTGACTGCTGAGTATGCAGCTGGCTTTCTCAAGCAGGAGGGGGATAGAAGCTCCCAACTGTGCTGAACTTGAGTTCCAGGCAAGATTCTGGAAACCCAGATTCTTTTGGGGGAGAATCTGGACTGTCTGGCAGGGGGTAAAACTTGCGGGCAGCTTTCTCTCAGATGTGCTTACAGTGATTACTGAGGGACACTGAGATCCAGGGGCCTCATAGGGCAGAGCTGATGAGAAGCCAAGACTATCTGCTCCGCCCTGAGACTCCACCCCATCCAGGCTGAGTACAGAGGCTTTTGCAGTTTTGCAAGACTTGTCTAATAAGGCTGACTACAACACAGAAGTTCTCCCAGCTTAGACACAGCTGATCCTCACAACCCACTGTCTTAGAGGTCAATTCCTCCCAGTGATACCAACAACAATCAAGACTTAACTACAATAAGGCTGTGCACACTGTCCACAAAGGGATGCACCAAGAGTGCCCACCTCAGGTAACTGGGGAGGCGGAGCTTCTGGGCCATATAGGACACCTAGCACACAAAGCTCCTCTACCAACTCCGGGAAGCAGTGAAAATGCAGAGACAAAGAAACAGGTCACAAATTAAAGAAATGGAGGAAAGCAAATGATTGAATATAGAGTTCAAAATCATGGTTATAAAGTTTTTCAAGAATTTCCTAGAAAAGGCTGATAAATTTAGTGAGCTCTTGAGGATATGAGCGAGACCCTCAAGGATAAAAAAAGGACCAAGTAGAAATTAAACATACACTGACAAAACAAAGAATATTATACGGAGACCTAACAACAGACTAGAGGAATTCAAGAATCAAGTCAAAGACTTAAAATACAAAGAAGCAGAAAACACTCAACTGGAAAAGCAAAATGAAAAAAGAATTCAAAAATTTGAAGATAGTGTAAGGAACCTCTGGGACAACATCTGAGCGTACCAACATCAGAATTATGGGGGTGCCAGAAGAAGAGAGAGAGCAAGATACTGAAAACCTACTTGAAGAAATAATGAATGAAAACTTCCCATATCTGGTGAAAGAAATAGACTTAGAAGTCCAGGAAGTACAGAGAACCCCAAACAAAAGGAATCTAAAGAGGACCACATCAAGACACATCATAATTAAAATGCCAAGAGCTAAAGACAAAGAGAGAATATTAAAAGCAGCAAGAGGAAAACAGTTCATTACCTAGGAGCACCCATAGGATTGTCAGCTGATTTCTCAACAGAAACTATGCAGGCCAGATGGAAATGGCAAGAAATATTCCAAGTGATGAATAGCAAGAACCTACAACCAAGATTACTGTACCCAGCAAAGCTATCATTCAGAATTGAAGGTCAGATAAAGAGCTTCACAGATAAGAAAAAGCTAAAGGAGTTCATCAACACCAAAACAGTACTGTATGAAATGCTGAAAGGTATTCTTTAAGAAGAGGTAGATACATATCTATCAACAAGTGGATCTAAAAATCAAGTGAATAAAAAATCGGATGAATAGAATAAACTGGTGTACATTATAGAATTAGGGCATAGAAAGGGAGTGGACTGACAATTCTCAGGGGGAGAATTGAGGGCGTGCGGGAAGAGACTGGACAAAAATTGTACACCTATGGATGAGGACAGTGCAGGAGGGAATGGGTAAGGGCAGAGGGTGGGGTGGGAACCGTTTGGAGGGGAGCTATGGCGGGGGTGGGGTGGAGAGAACAGTTGTAATAATCTGAACAATAAAGATTTATTAAATTGAAAAGAAGAAAAAAAAGTTAAGTGTTTTCCAAATGCTCTGTACCTTATTTTCCCATTCAAACTAGCAAAAATGAAAAGAGCCAGTTGGTGAAGATAATCAAGGGGACCACTTTGAAAGTTCCCCTGGTAAATGGGGGAATCAGCTCCTCTCTCTATGAAACTGTTGCAGTGTCACTGAATCCCCATGTTATTCTGGGAGATACAGGAAAGTAAATCTGTTGCTTTGGCGGAGCCAGCAGGAAGAGCCTAATAAATCGGATTATAGTACACATATCAAAGTCCTCATAAGTTTAAAAGGCAAGCAATAGACTGAGAGTGCAACATTTATAACAAATCAAAGATTGACATTCAAATTTAAGAAAACAACTCATTTAAATCAAGAGGAAACTACAGAACCATGGGTATAAGACATGGACAAGCAAGTCACAAAAGAGGGAGTGAGAAGATCAATTATGATAAGATGGTCAAAATCAGTGCTAATCAGATCAGGGAAATGCCAGGTTAAATGATAACATGATAATGTCACCTATAATATTAGATGAAAAACTTAGATGTGAAAATGTAGAGAAATGGGTATTTTCACACACTGTTGGTAGAATGTAATTTGGCAGTATTAACTGAATATTAAAATGAGTATTCTACTGCCCTTGACAATACAATTGCTCAGCATGCACAACACACATACAGAGAAAGAGGCAAATATAAACATTTTCAGTAAAGCACTAACAAGAATGAAAATCTGGAAAGGGTCCAATGTCTAACAACGGTAAATGGTTCAATAAACCAGTTTGTCCAGGCGAATGAATACTACACAATCATTACTTCTATATGTGCGGACTGGGGAAGATAAGTTATTAATTTTAGAATGCTGCAGAAGAGTACATGGTTGTGGTGTTATTTATGTTTTAAAAGTCCTTTTTTAGACGCATGGAAGGCTATTTTGCAAATTGGGTTGTATATAAATGTCACTGCTTTTCCATTTGCTCCATTTACAACTCCTTTTAGAGCTTAATAATTGAGGGTTACCCCTCCTTCCTTCTGCCTCCAAATCTTGATACCATGCCCTCTTTCACCTCAGATGTATTATTCTGCACGTAGTGATAGCCAGCGAGCTCTTATTTGTCTCTCTTCTCTCTTGTCCCCCAATTGTCCTACAGAAGGAGCCATACCTATCTGGCACTCTATCTCAGGTAACAATACAGTTACAACAGAAGAATGCGCCTAAAACAGTACAGTAACTGTTAGGCCCATATTCCTGAATGTAAAACACAGAAACAAAGAAACCTGAGGCTGCCTGTTCAAAGCATCTACCTGGATGTGTGCTCTGCAGAGCACAGGAAAAGCAAGGGCAATTCTAGGGGATCCACAGTGTGCCAGCTACTGATTTTACACAGCAGGTGTCACCCATCTAAAACCGAACCTGTAGGCCCTTCCTTAGAGGCAGGTTCCATCCAATACCACCGTGGAGCAACAAACATTTGCTTTTCGTGGCAAGCACCGTCTTAGGGGAATTAAATCTTGTCTTTTATTTGCTCAGCTATGCAAATAAAAATTTGCAGGGCAGTAATAAAAGAAAACACCTCGAATCTAGAAATGGTGTAAACGGCTCCTTCAAGTTTCTGCGGGGATCCGTCCAGTTCCGTGCTGTTAAAATCCTGGAGGAAGAGCCTAGAACATGAGCGCGCCTCTGACCTCGTTGATATCCACTGTTCTCTTGAAACCAAAATATGCGAACATCTCTCTACCCGTTGCTATAACGGAATGCAATAGAAAGCCCAATTAACGAAAGTGATGTAGAAAACAGTTTACAAAAGAACAATTTACAAAAGAACCCGGAGAGGCACCGACACAGAACCTGTCCGTCTCCTGCACGAGATTCTGAGTGGCCAGGACTCTCTACCTCCTGAGGCTCAAGGGCTATTTATTTTCCTAACATTTGGAGGAAGCAGTAAAGCCCTGGCTGGCACGTCTGTGCAAGAGCTTTTATTTGGGGGAGGGGGGGATAAATGGGGGAGACCCCTAAAATATGATTTCTTTTCTGCTGCCCACTTGTAAAAGAACTCACGAAACGGCGAAAGGGGAGTTCAAGGCAAGCCTATTTCGCTTTGACGAGCCAATGACCCCCTTTACAATCCAGCTCTTCTGGGGAGTCCACGTAGAAGACCAGCCCTCTCTGCGTGACGGCGTGTCCTAACCGTGCGCAAGGGATGAGGGTCCCACAACTGTGTCCTTTACTCTCAGGACAGCAAGACTGCTTCCCTCCACCCCCGACACCCGAAAGTCACCCGCCCCCTTTAGGCCTGTCTGCGTGTCCCTCTCCTAACCCCCACCCACCCCCCTGACCCTGGGATCGCGGGCTCCAAAAGGCGCCCATGCAGGACAGACGCCCAGGGACGGAGAATGATGGAACTGAGGGCTCTCCCCCCTACCCAGCTCTTGCGGGCCCCAGGGGAAAAGAGGGACCGGTCTCAGAGGAGTCTACCCCCCACCCCCGAAGGTCCCAGCGCAGGGTCGCGAAGCCAAGCGGGCGCCCCGTCCGCCGGCCGGACAAGAGGGAGGGTCGGGGGCAGGGGCCGGGGATGCAGACCGTCCAGCGCCAGCATGGAGGGGAAGTCCTTGCAGCTGGAGACGCCCGTGGAGTCGGTCACGCATGTCTTCCACAGGTTGGCCCAGAAGGTGGCGGTGGTGATGACCGTGCCGTCGTTGGTGGATACCTTCCAGTAGTCGGTGGGCACCGTGGAAGACACCAGCAGCCAGCCCGAGATAGACACCGTGAAAGCGATGATCTCCAAGGCGGTGCTCGCCATGCCGCCCGCTGCTGCAGCCCCGCCGCGCTAGCGCTCGCGCTCCGCTCCCGCTCTGCCCGGACCCCGAGTGCAGGAGCCCGGGCTCCGCCCCCGCCGCCCCGCCCGGGCCCGCCCCGCCCGGGTCCGCCCCGGCGCACCCCGCGGAGACCCGCTGTTCGGGGGCGCGCAGCGCTCTGCGCCCTCGGAGGCCGAGCGCTCTCCCCGCGCTTTTAGTAGGGTGGCTGCCTGCCTCGCTTGTCTCCAGCCAGGTGCTTGGCGCCCCAGGTGGAGAGGAACGCAGGTCTGCGCCCCGTTCCTCCCCCCGCGCGCCCGCATCCCGGAGGCCGAGGGACCGCGGAGAATGGCTCCCCTGTTGGACAGACGGGCAGCCGGATGTGGACAACCTGTGGCGTCCCACCTCCCCCCACCCCTTCCCAGACCTTCCCAGGGCAAACAGCTTGGCTTCCAGAGCAGCTTGTAAAAAGCGGAGCAGAAAAAGCCTTTTGTGTGTCCTGCAAGCAAGCACCTGGGCCTGGCTGGTAACGCAGCGCCTAAAAGCTTTCGTGTCACACTCGTTGGGTGACCCTGTTCTGCTGGTCAGGAAAGGATTATTAGGGCAGATCTGGGCTCGAAATCAGCCTGGCTCTAAAATTCTTTTTGGCCCTGTAGTATATGGAAAGCCACTGTAAAGAGGTGCTGGGCACAGACCTAAATTCGAGATTGCCTCATGTGGGGAGCACAGGCTCCATCAGAGACTTCATTGCGGTCCCAAGCTTCCGTGCTCCAGCCTGGTGGTCTGTGGATAGGAACGCACTCACCACACACAGGACCTGTATTTAAGACATCTTCCTGATAGGATCCTTCCAGCTCCCAGGACTGAGGCTATTCTATGAATTGATGGTTCTGTCACAGTGGAAACTGCTCTATAGCTTGTTTTTTCCACCTCCACCTTTCATGCCTAATTGAAAAGCTTAATTTATTCCTTCATTGCTGTCTCAAGGTATGCATAAAGATCAGGGTGTACTTTCGGCTCCTGAGGTCAGGAATCCGGGCATAAATGAGAGAACAAAGACACTGGCTTTCCTATGGGGTTTATTATTTATCTATTTAAAGCTGTTGGTATGAGCTTTCATCAGTCACTTCTTGCCAAAAGTAACCAAAGGTCTAAAACCTATAAATAAGTCCACTATAATAAAGCTCATCGCTCACACTCTTGTTTCACAATCTTTGTGCAGGAACACTTTGGCTCTTTGTGAAGAATTTCTCAATTCCCTTTTGTCACTTTTTTTTTTTTTAACCAAATGGATACAGAATGAAATTTGAGGTGGAGAAGAGAGAAGGTTGGACCACAGAAGCATCAAAACAGCTTTGGAAGGACCACTGAGGACCGCTAGGACAAGCTCACTAAACACACATATCTTTTCTAGAGATAATATTTAGTTCATGCTCTAACCTTCAGAGTCATGGGTTCAGTGTATGGCAAAGCATGTGTTATGGTTTGCTTTGGTTTTAACAACCTTTTAGAAAGTTTTTTCTTCATATTGAACCCAAACTTATCTCTCCTTAATTTCCACCTAAATGCCATAATCTCCAGGGACACAGCACAGAGTAAATCCACGTCTGGCTGTGCAGCAGGCCCTGGTGTGTGTGTGTGTGTGTGTGCTTGCCTTGTGGAAGAGAGAATCAGGTTGAAGATAGTTTGCCTGGTGGGATGGAGAACTGGTCACACTACTGTATTGCTCTTGGTCCCAACTTGCCTTCGTGTCTCCTGTTAGGTTCACCAGTGGCTCACACTTGCAGTTTGGGAAGCACCTATCTAACCTCGATCTTCTCATCTTCCCTGCTATTCAGAACAGGCACCTTTGAGTATTGACTACAAAGTATCCTCTACTCTTTTGTATGGCTTGCCTTTTCAAAGTGCTTTTATCATCTGGTTTCTTGCCCTCCAGCATATTTCCACAATTATTTCTATGCCGTATTCCTTTCTAAACAGTCTACCTTTTCCTGGTCCATTTTATTTTTCAGAAAACACAAAAAGTCATGAACCAAGATATTCCCTGTAGAGTTTCTAAAATTAAAAATTTTACAAATTTTGGTTTTGTACTTTATTTCCTGGTCTTGTTTGACAGTCTTGTTGTTTGCTTGTGTCTTCCTCATGGTAGTTACTTACTAAAATCATTGATTCTTTTTTTTTTTTTTTCATAAAGTAAAATGCTGACTTATTTTTTGGCACACAAAAAGAGTATAGTATTGTGATGGTGAAGATACAAGAGTTCCTAATTTATCAACAGGTAGGTTATAAATTTCATTGTTTAGTACCAAAGGCACATTATTTGTTAAAAGAAGGAATTATGAAGAATGGTTTGATGTTTTAGATCAGTTCCCAAAAGTTACTTAACAGATAATGTAGCTCTGTCTGTTGTACTTAAAAAACCCACAAACCCAGCTCACCATTGCAACATAGCTTCCAGAGTGAACAAATCCTGAATTCTAACTTGAATTTCCAAGAAAGACATCCCACTCCCGACTTCCCCAAAGATCAAATTCCTTAAGCCAGAAGCTCCACCAGTGGCTCTAGTAGTGATCTTTCCAAGGTTTCTGGTTTATAGTCAGGTTTCTGGCTTATAGTCAGGTTGGGAACCACGGCTCTGACTGTTTGAGATACACGTATAACTTAGTAAAACAGATGGTGTGTATTACAGAGAGAGAGAATATTAATTTCTTAGTTGAATACTTTGAAAACAGAAATATTCTTTTGCTGCAGAGATTGTAATGCACTGTTTTACCTTTAAAGGAGTTGGAAATATCACCAGCAACCCATCAATTAAAACCTGGGTGGCAGCACTATTAGTTCCTTTGCCAGTTCAAACAGACAAGGGTCGTCATGCCTGTGGACTTGATTAATTTTCTACCTTTATTCTTTGTTCATTCTATGAGGCTGGACAACCCTACACACTTTTTCTTCCCTGGCAGTACTGCATACTTATTTTAAAGAGTTATACTTTAGACCCAACAAGTGCCTGACCAAATGACGAAAAACATTAACTTTCTCTAATACCTAAAGAATATTATCTAATGAATCAGCCATTTATTTTGCCATGTCTTATATCTTGAGCTTATCAAAACCAGTTTAGTCAGAAGAAACTTAAAGATAGTACAGATTACCTCATAATTTAATGTAAGAATATCCAGGAAATGAATGGACCAAATATT
The DNA here is from genome assembly GCA_004026805.1 of Lasiurus borealis. Taxonomy (NCBI): domain Eukaryota; kingdom Metazoa; phylum Chordata; class Mammalia; order Chiroptera; family Vespertilionidae; genus Lasiurus; species Lasiurus borealis. The sequence continues at coordinate 824 of PVJN01031105.1, read as the reverse complement.
TTTAAAAGAAGTAATGGATAAATGGCTCATTTCACTTTAAGATTATAGAGTCCCAAATAACCTTTGCAGTTAATCTGCAAACCGATTTACAGAGTACATTTCATCGGATAAATGCTTCTTTATTTTCTTTGGGATTCAGTTCAATGAATTTTTTACTTAACTATTCATAACAAACTATTCTTAACTTCAATATAAAAGTGAATGCAGCTAGAAAGTTACTTCTCCAAATTATTAAAAGTAACACTTTAATTAACAATAATTTGGTCTTTATAAAAATACCTGTAGCTTTCTTTCTATATGAAAACTAATACATCTCCAAATTAATAAATTTGACATGAATACATGTAACATCCTGAAGTAAATGCTGAGCCTTTATTTGAGAACAAAGCCACTGGGATTAGCACTGGAAGTTACTTCTTTGGAGTTATTATGCTTATTAAAGAAAAATTGAGGATTCCCCACCCCAGTGGTTGTTCAATAGGAGTGAAACCAGTTTAGCCAACTGAGCAGGAGATTTGCAGAAATTCTTTACTTGAGATTCAATTCATTTGCCAAACAACACAGGTGTGCCTTTCAACAGCTCAAGGATTTTCTAAGCATAAAATTTGGTTTCAGTATACATTAGCTCCTTCCTAGTAGCATGCATCTAATCAGCTGGGAAGAAACTGAAGTTGTGATAAATGCAGCATTAGCTAAAAAAGAAGAAAAAACAACTGTCCAGGAGCCAAATATAGTTACACAACATCAGAGAAGATTTTAATGCCGATACTGGGATAGTAAAATAGCATAACTGTGCTTTTTTTCCTTCCATTTTTCCTAACACT
>PVJN01031104.1:0-25113 GCA_004026805.1 Lasiurus borealis | reverse complement strand
GTGAATTATATTTCTTTTATATATATTTATTTAAAAATATTTTTATTGATTTCAGAGAGAAAGGGAGAGGGAGAGAGAGAGATAGAAGCATCAATGATGAGAGAGAATTATTGATCAGCTGCCTCCTGTACTTCCCACAATGGGGATAAAGCATGCAACCCGGGCATGTACCCCGACTGGGAATTGAACTGTGACCTCCGGGTTCATAGGTCTACACTCAAACACTGAGCCACACTGCCACGCTGAATTATATTTCAACTGACTTATTATTATTAAAGCAAAAGGAAAGTGAATTGGAAATAGACTATCCCTCCTAGCTTTGTTTTGAACATCTCCGTGGTTTGATTTATATGTTCCTGAATTATAAGCCTTTCTAGTTTGGCAACTGCCCTAGCAAATGTCCTCTAGAAGCAAATGTGAATCCTTTCTGAAGAAAGATAATACCAACCATTATCTCTATGATTGTTATTGTGTCTATGATTTTTCAGATGCAATATCTGGCACTTAATTAAAAATCACCAGACATATGAAAACCTATGAGAAGAAAACAGATAAACAGATCTCATTACCTTTCAAATTTCAGCTGAAACATCACTTTCTCAGGAAACTTTTTCTCAACTTTCTGGACTTATTAAATCCCTGAGTAATTTTAGACCCATTGAACCCTATGCTTTCCTTAATTACTTGTTCAATATCTATGAGGAAATCACTTAACTGTTTATAGTATAGGTTTTGCACAAATTAGAATTTAACTTGCTATAGAGCTTCTGTCATATCTAGCTTATCTTAAGGAAAACTGAAATATGTTGTTTTTTTAATCTATATTTTAAAGTTTCATTTTAGTATAACTACAAATTTACAACTCATAAGTACACATTTCGATGAATTTTCACAAACTAAACACATCCATGTAATTAGCACCCTTGTACTGTTTACATTACCAGCATCCCAGAACCCCTTCTTGTGTCTCTTTCCAGTCACTAACCTTTCCGTAGGGTAACTGATTTCCTGTCTTCTAACAAACACTTCTAAGATTAATTTTGCTTATTTTATTTTTGTTCAATGTATTTTCAAGCTCAACAGGATGCATGTGCCCAAATATTCACTGCAGCTTCATTTATGATAGCAAAGGATTGAAAACAACAACAACAAAAGTCCATCAATTGGGGACAGAGTAAATTTATTATGTTCTCTCTTATAAGAAAGTATTATGCAACCATGCCATGATTGGGTGGCTCAGTTGGTTGGAGCATCATTCCATACACCAAAAAGTTGAGGGTTTGATTCCCATCAGGGCAAGTACCTAAGTTGTAGGTTGGATCCCTAGTTGGGACTTGTGTGGAAGGCAATGGATTGATGTTTCTCTCTCTCTTCCTCTCTCCCTTCTTCCCTCTCTCTAACAATCAATAGAAACATATCATCAGATGAGGATTAAATTTTTTTAAACAACCATTAAATGTAAAGATCCAGGTATGAAAATACTGACATGGAAAGATGTACAAGATATATCAGTGAAGTGGAAAATCAAGTTTTATATCTATTTGCTTATCTATCTGTATTTATGTAAAAAGGAAAAATCTGCGTGTTTTTTTAAAAGTTATCTTTATTGTTGAAAGTATTACAGGTGTCCTCTTTGTTTTTTTTTCCCATTGACTCCCTCCCACCTTATACCCACCTCTTCCAGGCCTTCATCACACTATTGTCTGTGCCATGGGTTATGCATATATGCATATGAAGTTCCCTGGTTAATCACTCCCCACCACCCGCCACCCCCACCTTCCCTCTGAAATTTGTCAGTGTGTTCCACGCTTCTATGTCTCTGGAGAAGAAGTCTGTTTTTATATGCTGTTTGTGTGTTTGAAAATGCAGAGTAAATAGTCTGTAAGCATCCTTGCCAACTGTTCACTATTGGCAGAGCCACTGGGATAGGAAGGGAAGCGACTTGCACTTTAAAAAACACATGGGTAGCCGAAACCGGTTTGGCTCAGTGGATAGAGTATTGGTCTGCCGAAGGAAGGGTCCCGGCATGTATCCTGGTTGTGGGCACATCCCCAGTGGTGGGAGGGAGGGATGCAGGAGGCAGTTGATCGATGTCTCTTTCTCATTGATTTTCTAACTCTCTATCCTTCTCCTTTCCTCTCTGTAAAAAAATCAATAAAATATATTTAAAAATAATAATAAAAATAAAAAACACATGGGTAGCTGAAACCAGTTTGGCTTAGTGGATAGAGTGTTGGCCTGCGGACTGAAAGGTCCCAGGTTTGATTCCAGTCAAGGCATGTACCTTGGTTGCAGGCACATCCCCAGTGGGGGGCGGGGGTGTGTGTGGGAGGCAGCTGATGGATGTTTCTAACTTTCTATTCCTCTCCCTTCCTCTCTGTAAAAAATAAAAAAAATATATTAAAAAGAAAAACATATGGGTATTTATTTTTTTAAAGAAGCATACATTCTTTTTGTTGCAATTTAAATATATAAAATCACAGTATTTAAATCTTGCCTCTGGGATTAAGGTAAACTGAATTGAATATTGCATTTAATTAGTAATGCATTTTTACCACTTGTATATATTAAAATCATAAATGCACATTCTCTCGATATAGGATTTCACTTCTTTGGAAGTGGAACCTTTGTTTATATATGGTAGAAAGCATCAATAAAGATGGCTTATTGTTTATAAGAGTAAAAAAAATAGAAATAAACTCAGTGTCCATTCATAGAGGAAGAGCTAAATAAACCGTAGTGTAATCATCCTTTAAATAAAGAGAATGAAGTTCTCCATACTTAAGGAGAATGAAGTTTTCTTTTCTTTTTTAAATTTAATAAATCTTTATTTTTTAGATTATTATATTTGTTCCTCTTTTTTCCCCCCATAGCTCTCCTCCACCCGGTTCCCACCCCACCCTCTGCCCTTACCTCCCCCCACTATTGTTCTCATTCATAGGTGTATGATTTTTGTCCAGTCTCTCCCTTCACTCACGCCTCTCCTCTTTCTCCCTGAGAATTATCAGTCCACTCCCTTTCTATGCCCCTGATTCTATTATATTCACCAGTTTATTCTGTTCATCCGATTTTTTATTCACTTTATTTTTATTTTTTTTAAATATATTTTTTTGATTTTTTACAGAGAGAAAGGGAGAGAGATAGAGAGTTAGAAACATTGATGAGAGAGAGACATCAACCAGCCACCTCCCATTGGGGATCTACTATGTCGACACCAGGAGAACTTCTGTGCTGGAGTCAACTTTATGAGACAAGACTTGCAAAATTGCAACAACCTCTGTGCTCGGCTTGGATGGGGAGGAGTCTCAGGGCTGAACAGACAGCCTTGGCTTCCCATCAGCTTTGCCCTATAAGGCCCCTGGGTCTCACTATTCCTCCATAATTGCTGAAGACCTCTCTGTGCGCACTCGCACTCATGTGCCTCCAGACCTCTGCCTTTTGCAGCTCCCCTGAGTTTCGGTGCACTCTGGGGACCCGTATGAGTCTGGGTCCCCAGAGTTTCGCCCAAAACGGGTTCAGTGCAGTCAGAACGGGATTTCAGTGCAGTTGGGAGATTTGATCTTCCTCTGGCTAGAGAAAGCCAGTGGCACAACCAGCAGTCAGTCCTTTCTGCATGCACTTGCATGCGCCGCACGTACACGCATGGCTTCAGACCTCTGCTTTTTTGTGGCTCCCTAAGTTTCCCTGCACTCCTCCCTTTTCCTGAGAGTCCAGACTCCCCCTGTATGAACTGGGGTTCAGTGCAGTCAGAACTAGGGTTCAGTGCAGTAGGGAATTTCCATCTCCCTCCCAGTAGAGGAAGCCAACCAGGCCCTCCGCCGCCTGTCCTTTCCAAGCGCATGTCTCCCTACCTCAGCTTTTTGCAGCTTCTCACAGTCCCCACGAGGCCCTCTCTTCCCTTCTAGTTATAGAATTTCCACTCAGCCAGCTTTCCTGTGGTTCTGGAAGGTGTCATTCTGTCTTTTAGTTGTAGTGTTGAAATTGTTGTGGGAGGCAGCAGTTTAGGTGTTCACCTATGCCGCCATCTTGGTTTCTCCAAGAATGAAGTTTTCTACATTTATTAGCATGAAGAAGTCTCCAACATATATTCTTGAATGGAAAAAGAAGCAAGGTACAGAGTAAAATGCAAATTATAACACATACTTAAATAACAACTTCTCAATGCATATGCACTTATCTATTTATATAAAAAGCCAGTGTCCATGACAACCAGGACCACCAAACAACTGGTCACCATGAGGTGCATTGAGCATCTCTTGGTCCCTGCCCCCAGCCCTCAGGCTTTGATGGATCAGCAATGGTGAACAGGGGAATCGGTGGGTGGCGGGAGAACTGGGCTGGCTGTTAGGTATTGGGATCACCAGCTCATCTCCGGCTGCTCGGGGCTCGGGCCTACAGGAAAGCAGGCGCCAGCGACTTCACCTCCATGCACATGTGCCGGGCTGCGGCTGATGGAATGTGCTGCCCGCTCAGAGCCGCTCATGCTAGGTTGGGTAGGTCGTGGGTGTGCCCCGCAGCTTCTGTCAGCACCTCAAGATCCAGCACCAACGGCAGTGGTGGTGGAGCCCAAGTGACCGGCCCTGAGTGGGCAGCCTGGTGCACGTGCATAGAGGTGACATCACCACTGCCTGCTTTCCCATAGGCCTGAGCCCCGAGCAGCTGGGGATGAGCTGGTGATCCCAATGGCCTGACAGTCTGGCAGCGAAGGCAGCATTCAGTCTGGGGACTGGCGAACGGGCAGAAGATAGCTCTGTTCTCAGGAGGCCTAAGGACCCTACCTGCATGCACTGGGCCTCTAGTATGTACATAGGCATATGAAAATGTCTATAAGGATGCATTCTAACTTGATGTCAATTTTTGTCACTCAAGGTGGTAGGGTTTTGGGTTGAGGATTCAATGTGTCCACGTGGTGGGATTGAAACAAAACCAATTTTTCTTCTCTTGAACATTGACTGTGTGCCAGGGGCTTTGACATCCTTCATCTCAGGTAATCCTCAGAGGAGAAACCACGGGCTAAGAGAAGGCAAATGACTGACCCTGGATTACGCAGAGAGTAATAACAGAGCTGGGATTCATATTCAGGTGGGTTTGATTTCCAAGTCCATTCTCCATTCCTTCCCCACTGTTGGAGGGAGATGTGGAGCTCAGGGGGCAGGAGGAGCTTGGCAGGTCTGTTCCCCAAAGACAACTGCTTCCCTGCTTGATTTGCAAAATTCCTCCCCTTACGGTCCTTTTCAGGAATTCTGATTATTTCTCTGTGCAGGTGTGTGGCTATTACAGGATAGAGCACAGATAATACTTAGATTATCTTTGTGGTTGTCTAGTTCCTTCCATGATAATGAGCTCACTCTCCTTTGTCATTCCATCCCACCATGAAGAGCTCATGGAGGAAGTTCTTCCTGCTATGGGACTGAGATCTTCCACCCTCTGACTTCCCCTCAGGTCCCAGCTTTGTCATCTGTGCCCCAGAATGCAACCTGCTTTCTCCATATCGGGACAGAGACTTAGAAGATAAACGAGTGAGTCCCCTCACACTGCTCTACTTCATTAACTCCTTATAGGATGGGACCTCTAGCCTCCTCCCCATTTCAGTTGCCCATTTTAGACCCCTTCCCCAGGTTGGCCCTGCCCCTTTCTAAGGGGGGAACTTCCTATCTGGGAGGTCTGGGGGTCTGAGGGGCAGTTGATAACCAACTTTGACTATTTTCTGGAATTTCTAAAATGTGAAAAGAGATTAGCCCTGGAGACCTTCAGAGAAGAAGATATCAGCAATGTTGGATTTTGTGGGTCATATGTTACCAGATTGACTTCAGGGAAGATCTATCTTTTCTTTTTTAAAATATATTTTATTGATTTTTTACAGAGAGGAAGGGTGAGGAATAGAGAGTTAGAAACATCGATGAGAGAGACATCAATCAGCTGCCTCCTGCACACCCCCTACTGGGGATGTGACTGCAACCAAGGTACATGCCCATGACTGGAATTGAACCTGGGACCTTTCAGTCCACAGGCCGACGCTCTATCCACTGAACCAAACTGGTTTCGGTGAAGATCTTTCTTGATACCCCACAGCCTGGACCACTCTTTAGACTGCTGATGTGGAACCTGGGACTGTGGCCAGAGTGGCAAAGCCAAGAGCCTCTACTCCTGGAAGCGTCTCACAGTGGTTTCCGTAAGTTGGTGGCTATTGCATAACTCTTTCACCAACTGCCATGCCAGATATATTTTGCAACCCAGCCTGCTGTGCCACATGTGCCCGCTGGCATGGGTAGTCCTCTCACAGAGGCCGAAGGAAGTCTGAGAATGAAACACAACTGACAGCATCTCCCAGAAACCTGTCAGCCACAACACACACTCCTTTTTCTCTAGGTCATGCCTTTGAGCAGTAGGCTCCTCTGGTCAGAAAAAGGAGCTGTTAAGTACACAAGGAAGCCAGAAGGAGGTGTGCACTTCTGAGAAGCCACCATCACATGCCAAAGAGCTCTTTTTGGTGTTCAAGCGAAGATATACCCCAAAAGTTCCATTGGAGGAGACCCCATGGTCAGAACCCCACTAGACAATGTGCCAGGAGATGACCCACAAGTGCATGCAGTGAAGTTCAGCACCATTCAGAGCAGGCATGGAAGACAGTGAGTTCCAGAGTGAGTTCTGAGGGATGAGGTGGACTCTTTGGCCATTCTTAGAGGGCTGGTGGGGTGGGGGAATGGTGAACTGGCTGGCAAAGGAGGAGAAAGTGCACCCCATTAGCCTAGGCACATCTTGCCAAGGGCAGCTGTGAGAGGTTGACCAAGGGGCTTGAGGATTGGCCATTTGCTCACAGTTCTTTGGGTGTTAGCATCCCACAGTTTGGGGACGATCCAGATGGCTTTATGGTGCTCCCAAAGCAAAAGCCAGGGATCTTCGGGAAAATGGAGCTAAGTTTGGAGAGAGGACTAGGGACACTTTCACTTCCTGAAAAGGTTTTTGGTGGAGTAAGGAAGTATATTGGAGCCTAATGTGTCTTGCAGATCCCCAATACATCCCCCAACTGCTGAGGGATGAGGACTGCTGATGGCTCCTAGCTGAGTTGCTCTTCAAAGGCTGCCTCTCCCAAGACTTTTCAATGTATGAGTCTAAAGACCCAGTCTCACCCTAGCTGGTTTGGCTCGGTGGATAGAGTGTCAGCCTGTTGACTGAAGGGTCTCAGGTTTGATTCTAGTCAAGGGCACATGCCCGGGTTGTGGGCTCAATTCCCAGTAGGGGGCATGCAGGAGGCAGCCAATCAATGATTCTCTCTCACCATTGATGTTTCTATCTCTCTCTCCCTCTTTTCTTCTCTGAAATCAATCAATCAATCAATCAATCAATCAATCAATATATAAAAGACCCACCCTCATTGCTCCAACTCTGGACAACTCTGAGGACCACCCCAGCCTAAAGCTTTCTGTGAGATGGGCTGAGTTGTTGTGGTGACTGCATCACAGTTCAATTTCTTTTTCTGTCCAATCTTACTTCCCTTGTTTCCTTGCAAAGTGGTGATTTTGAAGGCTTCCCAATAAACCTTTTGACATTTGTTCCCTGGGGATCCACTGTAAGAGAGTATTTTTACCTTAAGTCACAGAGGAGCCCTGCTGTACTCAAGGGTGTAGACCAAACTAATTCAAATATTTACTATGTGAACAAGTGGTTTGTGCTTGTTGATGTTAGTCTATTTTAGCCAACTCTATTCTCCTGGCCACCCTTCTTGGGGAAGTCTTTGGAGTGCCTTAAACCAAAAATGGGGTACCAGAAGGAAAAAAAATCTGAGTAAGGAATAGAGAACCTGTTTGAAGAAATAATGACAGAAAACTTCCCTGACCTGGTGAAGGAAAAAGTTACTCAAGTTCAGGAAGTACACAGAGTCCCAATCAAGTTGAACCCTAAAAGACCCATACCTAGACACATCTTAATTAAAATGGCAATTGTTAAAGACAAAGAAAGAATCTTAAAGGCTCCAAGAGAGTGGCAGAAAGTTACTTACAAGGGAGTTCTCATCAGACTGTCAGTTGATTTCTCAAAAGAAACACTTCCGACCTGAGGTATTCTAAGTAATGAAAAACAGGGGACTGAATGTAAGACTATTCTATTCAGTAAGGCTATCATTAAAAATTGTAGTTGAAATAAAGAGCTTTGTAGACAAGAAAAGGCTAAAGGAATGCTAGAAATGCTAAAGGAATTGGTGTAAGAAAAAGAAAAAATGGAGAGAAAGAGAGGAACATTGGCATAAAGAAAAATGGCAATAAATATCTATCAATAATAACTTTAAATGTAAATGTCTTAAATGCTCCAATCAAAAGACATAGGGTAGATGAATGGTAAAAAAACAAAAACCATATATATGTTGTCTACATGAGACCTACCTCAGAATAAGACTCACACATGATGAAAGTGAAGGGATGAAAAAAATTTTTCCATGCAAATGAAAAAAAAAAAGCTGAGGTGCAATACTCATATCTGACAAAACAGACTTCCAAACAAACACCATAACAAGAGACAATGAAGGTCACTACATAAACTAAAGTAATCAATACAGATAGACAATATAAACCTGGTAAACATCTATGCACCCAATACAGGAGCACCCACATATTAAAAAAAACACAAAACTTCCAGAGGACTTTAAGGGAAGGTCAATAGCAATATACTCATAGTAGAGGAATTTAACACCCCACTGACATCACTGGATAGATCTTTCAGATAAAAAAATCACCAAAGAGACAGCAATCCTAAATGACACACTAGATCAGATGCAATTAATTGACATTTTCAGAATATTTTATTCCACAACTACAGGATATACATTCTTATCAAGTGTGAGGGTGTCATTCTCAAAGATAGACCACATTTTAGGACGCAAATAAAGTCTCTATAAGTTCAAGAAGATTGAAATCATATCAAGCATCTTCTTGGATCACAATGGCATGACACTAGAAATCAACTACAATAAAATCACTCAAAAACATTTAAACACATGGAGGCTAAATAGCATATTATTAAACAATGATAGGTTATCAATGAGATCAAGGAAGAAATAAAAATGAACACAAAACAATCTAAAAATCTATGGAATACAGCCAAAGCAGTTTTGAGAGGGAAGTTCATAGCATCATAGGTCTACCTCCAGAAACAAGAAAAAGCTTGAATAAATAATCTAACTATATAACTAAAAGAATTATAAAGAGTACAGATAGTATCAAAACTCCAGAGGAAGTAGAAGTAAGGTAATAATAAAGATGAGAGTGGAAATAAATAACATAGAAACTAAAAAAAAAAATACCACAAACAAACAAACAAAAGCAATGGAGAAGATCAATGAAACCAAGAGCTGGTTCTCAAAAAGATAAACCAAATTGATGATCCTTTAACAAGATTCATTAGGAAACAAAGAGAGAGGTCCTCTCTCGGGTCCTCGTTTTCAAGATGACCAAGAAAAGAAGGAATAAGATTGTGTCAGAAAAGGTCGAGGCCATGTGCAGCCTATTTGTTGCATCAACTGTGCCTGGTGTGTGCCCAAGGACAAGGCCATTAAGAAGTTTGTCTTTCGAAACATAGTAGAGGTCACAGCCATTAGGGACATCTCTGAAGTGAGTGTCTTTGACACCTATGTGCTTTCCAAGTTGTATGTGAAGTTATATTATTTTGTGAGCTGTGCCATTCACAGCAAGGTAGTCAGGATATGTTCCCATGAAGCCCGAAAGGATTAAATATCCTTATCCCGATTTAGACTTGGGTGCTGTCCCACAACCTCCACCAAAGCCCATGCAAGGAGCTAAGTCCTTAAGGAGTGAAGAAAAATTCTCTGGGGTAAAAATAAATGGAAATTGCACGTTAAAAAAAGGAAAAAAGAAACAAAGAGAGAGGACCCAAATAAATAAAATCAGAAATGAAAGAGGTGAAGTAACAAGTGACAACACAGAAATACAAAGAATTGTAAGAAAATACTATGAACAATTGTATGTCAATAAGATGGACAACATGGATGAAATGGTCAAATTTCTAGAAAAATATAATATTCCAAAACTCAACAGGAAGAATTAGAAAACCTGAATAAATTGATAACAACTAATGAAATTGAAGCAGTAATAATAATAATAAAAAAAATCCCCAGCAAACTAAAACCCTGGTCTGGATGACTTCATAGGGGAGTTCTACCAAACATTCAAAGAAGAACTAACACCTAACTTCAAACCATTTCAAAAAATCCAAGAGGCTCAGCTGGCATGGTTCAGTGGTTGAGCATCGACCTATGAACCAAGGGGTCATGGTTAGATTTCTGCTCAGGGCACATGCCCAGGTTTCAGGCTCAATCCCCAAGATGCAGCTAATCAATGACTTTCTCTCATAATTGATATTTCTACCTCTCCTTCTCCCTTCCTCTTTGAAATAAATAATTTTTTTAAAAAATCCAAGAGGACAGCATTATTTTAATGCCAAAACTAGATAAAGGCAGTACAAAAAAAGGAGGAATAACAAACAGTATCCATGATGATAGATGCTAAAATCCGCAACAAAATATTTGCAAATCAAAGTATATTAAAAAGGTCATACAACATGACCTGGTGAGATTTATTCCAGGGTTGCAAAGCTGGTACAATTTTTATGAATGAATAAATGTGATACATCACATGAACAAACTGCAAGACAAAAATCACATGATGATAGAGATTGATAGCAACATAGTCATAGCAGGGGACTTTAATATCCCACTGACACCAAGAGCTATGAACTTTCCTCTCAAGCTTTCACTGTGTCCCATAGACTTTGGATTGTTGTGTTTTCATTGTCATGATGTTTTTTATTTCTTCTTTGATCTCTCTGGCAACCCAGTCACTGTTTAATAGCATGCTATTTAGTTCCCATGCAAAGCAAAAGAAACCATCAACAAAACAACAAGAAAGCCCACTTTATGGGAGAGCAATATTTGCAAATGTTATCATTGATAAAGTTTTAATCTCTAACATCTACAGCCAACTTATACAACTGAATAAAAGAAAAATAAATGATCCAATAAAAAAAATGAGCAATGGACCTAAATATAATCTTTTTGAAAGGAGACAGAAGAAAGGCCAAGAGATACATGAAAACAGGCTCAACGTCACTAATTATACCAGAGATACAAATCAAAACAACAATGCAGTACCATCTCACACCTGTCAGAATGGCAATCATCAATAAATCAACAAACGACAAGGGCTGGTGAGGATGCAGAGAAAAAGGAACCCTCATGAACTGCTGGTGGGAATACAGACTAGTGCAGCCACTGTGGAGAACAGTATGGAGTTTCCTCAAAAACTAAAAGTGGAATTCCCATTTGACCCAGTAATCCCACACCTAGGAATATATTCTAAGAAACTAGAAACACCAATCAGAAAGGATATATGTACCCTTATGTTCATAGCAGCACAATTTACAATAGCTAAGACTTGGAAACAGCCTAGGTGCCGGTAATAATAGGGACAATCTCACCAAGGGGTCATGGTGCCGGTCATGGAATACTGTGCTGCCATAAAAAAGGAGGAATTCTTACCATTTGCAGCCACCTGGATGGACCTGGAGAGCATTAAGCTAAATGAAATAACCCAGTCAATGAAAGAAAAATACTACATGATCTCACTCATTTATAGATAATAAAGAACATTATAAACTGATGAACAAAAAGATAGATACAGAGGCAGTAAAGCATCAAACAGACTGTCAAATTACAGCAGGAAGGTTAGGGAGAGGTGGGGTAGATAAGAGATCAACTGAAAACTTGTATGCATGCATATAAGCATATGGGACACAAGACACTGGGGTGTGAAGATATGTATGGGAGTGGGGTGAGGTGGAGCAATGGGAAGATATGTACACATGTAATACCTTAATTTAAAAAATTGGAAAACAACCCCCCCCCAAAAAAAACCCAAGTAGTTGAAAAAACAAAACAAAACAAAATAAATAAATAAAAGCTAGCCACAGGAGAAAAAAAAGAAGAAAAAAATCACATGATGATAATAATAGGTACAGAAAAAGCATTCAGCAAAATCCAACATACATCTATATACACATATATAAAAGCCTAAGCGACCAAATGACCAAACAACCAGTTAACCAGTCACTATGATGCGCATTGACCACCAGAGGACAGATGCTCAATGCACAGGATGAGGCTCCCTCCCGTCTGGATTGGGCCCGTGGGAATTGGGCCAAAACTGGCTATCTGTCATCCTCTAAGGGGTCCGGGATTACAACAGGGCACAGGCGAGGCTGAGGGACCCTATGGGTGCACCAAATTCATGTACTGGGACTCTAGGTTTTTTTTTTTTTAATAAATCTTTATTGTTCAGATTATTACAATTGATCCTCTCCACCCCTTCTACCCCGCCTCTAACTGGTTCCCACCCCACCTTCTGCCCTTATTCCCTCAACACTGTTCTCATCCATATGTGTATGATTTTTGTCCAGTCTCTCCTTGCACTCCCTCTTACATCTTTCCCCCTGAGAATTATCAGTCCACTCCCTTTCTATGCCCCTAATTCTATTATATTCACCAGTTTATTCTGTTCATCAGATTTTTTATTCACTTAATTTTTAGATTCACTTGTTGATAGATACATAGTTGTTATTCATATTTTTTTTATTTTTTTGTTCATAATTTTTATCTTTACCCTTTTCTTCTGCTTCCTCTTCTTAAAGAGTACCTTTCAGCATTTCATATAATACTGGTTTGGTGTTGATGAATTCCTTTAGTTTTTTCTTATCAGTGAAGCTCTTTATTTGCCCTTCTATTCTGAAAGATAGCTTTGCTGGGTAGAGTAATCTTGGTTGTAGATTCTTGCTATTCATCACTTTGAATGTTTCTTGCCGCTCCTGTCTGGCTTGCATAATTTCTGTTGAGAAATCAGCTGAAAATTGTATGGGTGCTCCTTTGTATGTAACTGTTTTTCTCTTGCTGCTTTTAATATTCTTTCTTGTCTTTTGCTATTGGTATTTTAATGATGATGTGTCTTGGTGTGGTCCTCTTTGGATTCCTTTTGTTTGGGGTTCTCTGCACTTCCAGGACTTGTAAGTCTATTTCTTTCACCAGATGTGGGAAGTTTTCAGTCATTATTTCTTCAAATAGGTTTTCAGAATCTTGCTCTCTCTCTTCTGGCACCCAATAATTCTGATGTTGGTATGCTTGAAGTTGTCCCAGAGTCTCCTTACACTATCTTCAAATTTTTGGAATCTTTTTTCTTTTTACTTTTCCGGTTGGGTGTTTTTTGCTTCTTTGTATTTCAAATCTTTAACTTGATTCTTGCAATCCTCTAGTCTGTTATTGAATCTCTGCATATTACTTTTTATTTCAGTGGGATGGTCCTTTTTCATATTTTCAAGGATCTTGCTAAATTTATTGGCCTTTTCTAGAAAATTATTGAAAAACCTTATAACTGTGGTTTTGAACTCTATATCCAGTCATTTTCTTTTCTCCATTTCTTTCATTTGTGACCTGTTTCTTTGCCTCCACATTTTGGCTGCTTCCCTGAGTTGATAGAGTGGCTTTGTGTGCTAGGTTCTGTAGGGCCCAGTGGATCAGCCTCCCCAGTTACCTGAGGTGGACATTCTTGGTGCACCCCTTTGTGGGCTGTGTGCACAGTCTTGTTGTAGTTAATCTTTGATTGTTGTTGGTATCACTGGGAAGAATTGACCTCCAGGCAAATTGGCTGTGAGGATCGGTTGTGTTTATGCCGGGAGAACTTCTGTGCTGGAGACACCCTTATGAGACAAGACTTTCAAAAGCCTCTGTGCTCAGCTTGAATGGGGTGGAGTAGACAGAACTGATTTCCCTTCAGCTCTGCCCTAATACGTCCCCATGTCTCAGTGTCCCACAGTAATTGCTGCAAGCAACCCTGAGAGAAAGCTGCCCTTGAATTTTGCCCACTGCCAGATAATCCAGTTTTTCCCCGAGTGAGTCTGGGTCCCCAGAGTCTCACCTGGAACTAGAGTTCAGAGCAGTGGGAGCTTTTGTCTCCCTCCCGATTGAGAAAGCCAGCCACATACTCAATTGTCAGTCCTATCTGCACGTATGTCTCAATAACTCTGCTTCCTGCAGCTCCTCTGAATCTCAGTGTGCTTTTCTCTTTCCTTCTAGTTGTAGAATTTCCACTAAGCCAGCCTTCCTGTGATTCTGGATGATGTCTGTTTTGTCTTTTAGTTGTAGTTTTGAAATTGTTGTGCGAGGCAGCAGTTTAGGTATTTACCTATGCTGCCATCTTGTTTCCTCCCGGGACTCTAGTTTTTGAAAAAAACTCTCAGCAAAGTGGAATACAGAGATCGTATCTCAAGATAATAAAGGCCATATATGACAAACCTATAGTCAACATCATACTCATTGGGCAAAAACTAAAACCATGTGCCCTAAGAACAGAAACAAGACAGGGATATCCCCTTTCACCACTCTTATTCAACATAACACTGGAAGTTCTAGCCACAGTGATTAGAAAAGAAGAAATAATGAAAAGCATCCAAACTGGAAAGGAGGAAGTAATATATGACATGATATTGTATGTAGAAAACCCTAAAGACTCCACCAAAACATTATTAGATTTAATTAGTAAATTTAGCAATACAGCAGGATACAAAATTAACAGCCAGAAATCAATGAAAATTTTATATACCAATAATGCACTCTCAGAAAGAGAAACTAAAAAACAATCCCATTTACTATTGCAACAAAAAATTAAGATACTTAGGAATAAATCTAATGAAGGAGGTAAAAGATGTGTACTGGGAAAACTGTGATGTTGAAAAAAGAGACAGAGGAAAATGAAAATAAGTGAAATAATACACCATGTTCATGAACTGGAAGAATTAACTTCATTAAAGTGTTCATACTACCCAAACCACTTTATAGATCTAGAACAAATATTCCAAAAAAGCAAATGGAATAAAAAAGACTCAATAACTGTAGCATTTTTGAGAAAGAAGAACAATGTTGGAGGGGTCACAATACCAGATATCAAGTTTTACTTCAAAGCCACTGTTCTTAAAACTGCCTGGTACTGACACAAGAACATACATATAGACCAATAGAATAGAACAGAAATTGACCCAAACCACTATGCTCAATTAATACTTGACAAATGAGACAATAACATGCAATGGAATAAAGACAATCTCTTCAATAAGTAGTGTTGATTCAACAGTGTGTTCATGTTTCTATGACACTGGGTCTATTTTTGATCATCAGTTTATTTGCTTCATTAGATTACACACATGAGTGAGATCATATTATACTTACCTTTCTCTGACTGGCTTATTTCGCTTAGTATAATACTTACCAGGTCCATCCATGCTGTGTTGCAAATGGTAAGAGTTCTTTCTTTTTTATTCCGTTGTGAAAATGTACCGGTGTTTTTTGTTAATCCACTCATCTGCTGATTGGCACTTAGGCTGTTTTCAAATCTTAGCTATTGTAAATTGCAATGCTATGAACATAGGGGCACATACATTCTTTTTGATGAGTGTTTTGGGTTTCTTAGGATATATTCCTAGACATGGGATCACTGGGTCAAATGGCAGTTCCATTTATAATTTTTTGAGGAAACTCCACACCACTTTGTAGGCTGCACCAGTCTGCATTCCTACCAGATTGTACTAGGTTTCCTTTTTCTGCACATCTTTGCCAGCACTTGTTTGTCAATTTTTTTATGGTAGCCATTCTGGGGATAGAACCCATAACCTTTCAGTGCATGGGACAACACCCAACCTACTGAGCCATACCAGCCAGGGCTAAATTATTATGATTAATATTTATTTATTTATTTATTTATTTATTTATTTATTTATCTTTATTGTTCAGATTATTACAATTGTTCCTCTTTTTTTCCCCATAGCTCCCCTCCCACCCTCTGCCCTTACCTTCTCCTCCCATTTATTATGATTAATTTTTAAGTCCTCACTCAAGGACATTCTCACTGATTTTATTATTTTTTATTTTTAAAATTTAAAATTTAAAATATAAATTGAATTTAGAGAGAGAGAAAGGAAGGGAGAGGGGGGAGAGAGAGAGGGAGAGAGAGAGAGAGAGAGACTGGCTGCCTCCTTCACACCTGCTTGGGATTGAACTTGCAACCTGGGCATGTGCCCTGACCAGGAATAAAACCTGCAACCTTTTGGTGTA
Source organism: Lasiurus borealis (assembly GCA_004026805.1). Lineage (NCBI taxonomy): Eukaryota > Metazoa > Chordata > Mammalia > Chiroptera > Vespertilionidae > Lasiurus > Lasiurus borealis. Next base: position 8,954 of record PVJN01031104.1, on the reverse strand, counting down.
TAGGATGACAGTCCAACTAACTGAGCCAGACTGCCATGGCCTGTCTCTCTTTATTTGTTTCTCTGTGTTAGGTAGGTCTTCTATGTTGCCCAGTCTTGGTATGGTGGCCTTATGTAGCAGCTGTCCTGTGTGGCTCAGTAGCACAGTCTGAGCTAGATGCTTCAGACTTGTGTAGGTTAGGTGAGCCCTCCTGCTATAACTGAGTCTTGATTGCTGTTGCCCATCTATGGGTGGGGTTAACCCTCAGGCTGGTTGACTATGAGATTGACCCTGACCACAGTGTACAATCTACTTTGCAGGGGCTAACCCCATGAAGCAGAATTCGCTCCAGCGGAGTCTGGGGACTGCTGAGGTCTTCCTTGGGGTGTTCCACTTACACTAATGTGGTCTGAAGCCTACCACTGCGTGTGTTGGATCTGTGACTCTTGAAAGAGACTTCAGTGCTGACCAATGTCAGACCTTGCCCGTGACTTGCCCTGGGTTACCTGTTTAGAGCGACAAAGCAATTCACAGTTTGTAGCCTTTGTTGGGCCTGGGTACAGGGGAGAGGGGGCCAAGCTGCATAGCAAGGTCAGCTTCCATTAGTACTGAGCCCTGGGGCAGGTCAACAAAGGGCCCAGGAACCCTGAGATCCCCATTCCCCTGCTTCCTGCCTCTGAGGTTCAGTCACTAACGAGTCTCCGGTGGTACCCAAGTTGTGTGAGGCAGGTCTTGCTGAGTCATCAGGTAGTGGCAAGTGGTATTCACCAGGCTGATACAAATTGAAATTCCGCACCACTACTGGTCTGAGTTCATTGAGCAAAAAGTCTCAGGGTACACCCGGCCAGCAGCCGGCCATCTGGGGCCTGCAGGCCTTTATGGTGGACTTGGTCTCAGGGAGCCATCAGAGTGAGGCCAGCAGAATTCATCAGGCTAAAACCAACTAGGTTTGGGCCATGTGGAGGGAGGACCCTGCATAAAAATGGCATCACAGGTTGGGCATGCGAAGGAAAAATGGCCCCCACCCTAGAGCCTCAGTTTCTCCCCGTGCATCTCTGACACCCCCGGAGTCTCCCCAGACTTCCTCAAGGGTCCTCCAAGGAAGTCTGTACTTTGGTCCCAGGCTCGCCAGGCCTGGACCATATGGAGTCTGTAGGGTAGGGCTTGTATATTTTTCCAATGATGTCATGGAGAGGGGAGTGCTCGACCCAGGAAAGATGGTATTTGTGGAGGATATGGGACTCAGCACAGGGACCTTGGCAGTTGTTTCTCCATTTCTCTTCCCAAAGCCACACCGCCCAGTCTCCCTATAGACTCAAGTCTACTCTTTTTTTTTTTTTTTGAAGGCCACTGACTTTATTGATTTAAAAAACTTTATAAGGATAGTGACTGTTTTGCTAAAAGAGAAGCCAAATGTCATTAAACAGACCAGGGTAGGGGCCGGAAATCCACTCAGAAAAGCTGATTATTGACTGAAACTGGCAGGGCAAAGAGAAGGGAGATGCATTCAAGAGTGAGAATTCCGAAAGAGTTGAAATGGTGAGGGGAGAGAACTCCCCCAAAGACCCGGAGGACATTGGCGGTGAGCAGACGCTTCCTTTGTAGAGGACCAGGGAGTAGCCCCCACTCAGCTGCAAACTCTGGAGACTCAAGGCTGGTGTTAGGGATTGGGGGCTCCCCAGAGAGCATCACAAGAAGGAGTCAAACCACCCTCGAAGGCACCCAAAGCAGTCCCGGGACTGCTTGGCATTGGCGCCACATGTGTCCTTTAGCCATTCCCGGAAGAGGTCTTCATCTTTCTTTAGCACCAGAAACTGGCCAAGGACCACGTAAGCTTGTCAAAGCCCCTTTCCTCCAGCTTCTTGCCCAGGACTTCACCGATCCTGGCCAGGCTCCCCACTGGCTTTTCCCCCATGGGATCTGCTTTTGGGAGGTTGTCATCTTGATCAGGGTTAATCGGCAGTTCCAGCTCCCGTAACGGCTCTCAAGTACACTCTTAACCCCCTTCCCTTTGCTGGAACCTAGGGTGAGTGGCTGTGAATAAGATTTTGTGCACTTGCCCTTTAAGAGGTGTCTGGGTTTTCACCAGACTCTCATCTTTATGTGGCAGACAGAATCCCCACTGATTTTCACAGCCAGTTGTTATTTGGGCCCTTCTTCCTGGCTCTGGTGCTCAGGGGTGGGTTGACCCCTCACTCCTCCGAGAGTACTTTTTTGTGTGTACTTTTTTTGTATCCTCAGGTGAGGATATTTTTTTCCATCGATTCTTTTAGAGAGTGGAAGGGATGGGGGCGGGTAGACAGAGTAGAGACAGAGAGAGAGAGAGAAGTTGTGTTGCCCTCTGCTCTCGCTCTAACCACTGGGGCTGGGGATTGAACCTACAACCCGGGTATGTGGTCTTGACCAGGAATCAAACCCATGACAACTAACTGAGCCAAACCAGCCAGGACCTCAGATGGTACTTTTGCAGCTGAGAGAGTCCCTCCAGATTCTCAACCACATCATGTGGGTGCAGGACCAGCCTTTGCCTCTCCACTCTTACCAGTCTCAGTAAGGCTTCTTCTGTAACCCTTAGCTTTGTCTTTTGTTCAGCTAGTCTCCAGTTGGTTAGGCAGGTTGATTATTTTATAATTTAGTTGTAATTCTGGTTTGGTACTGGAAGAAGGGGAGGGTAAGTTCCACCTACTCTGCCACTATCATATGGTGGTTGTTTTTTACCCTGGTTTGTTTTGGGTTCCTGTTCTCTTTGTTTAGTTTTCTATATAAATTTACTGCTAAGTTAACCACTCACTTAGCAAATTGCCTAGCTAATATTAAGGTGTTTAGATGTATCACATATTCTCTCAGTTTCAATTTCTTGACACCACATCCCCTGAATCTCTTTGGCCTGCTCCTTCTTCCCCTACCTGGTGCCTCTCTGGGGCCTGGGAATTTCCTTAATTTCATTTCTTTGTTGTTGGATCTTCTATTTTCTCTATGCCAGGCCTTTCTTTCTCTAGATTTTCTTTCATTATGGCAATACACAACCTCTAGAGATTTATGAAAAGGCCTATGTGGAAGACAACTTTTTTGAGAACTTGCATGTCTGAGAATGTCTGTATTTATTTTCATACTTGATTGATAAAGTATAGACTTTTAGGTAGGAAATAACTTTCCTTGTTTTTCATCCACTTATTTACAATTCTAGATACAGCCAGTGCTGCCTTTTTTGATGCCTTGAGGAGTCTCTGATGTCAGTTGAGTGAGTTCTTAGCTTTCCCTATTGCTGATTTAGGATTCAGCTTTTTGTCAAGTTCCTGTTCCCAAAAGTCTATAGGGCTGTCTTGGGGCAGAAGGAAAATATGGGACCCATGGTATCAGAAAGTCAGAATCAGAAGTGACAGGGAGACTTTCAGGGAAGCAGGGTTCAACATTATACGAAGACCTTTCTCATAGTCAGCTCTGAGGGTCTTCTTTGAAGGAGGGAACCTGTTATCAAGAGAGGATAGAAGACCACCTGGTAGAGGTGTCAATGAAGGACTTTCTGGCTCTCTAAACAGTTGTTCTTTTGGGTCCTATAGGTCCCTTTCAGCTAGAGTCTGTGAGCATGAATTAAAAACCTCTATGTTCCTAATCAAGGTCCCTATCAGGGGAGAAATGCTCAACAGAATCTACAAATTAGATTTCAGGAGTTGAAATTGAAGGGCCCAACAATCTGCAGAGATGGGCTTTCCCAGGCTGAGAGAAGGACCTATCTTTTAGGGGCACAGCATTGGCCTCTAGCCCTCCTGAAGCCAAGGAACAGAACAGTTCTGGATCAATTCACCCCAAATCCATCCATGAAGGCCAGCTCTTCCAAGCAGCCAATTTGCCTAAAGATCATTTCACTGAAGGCCACATTTCCATTATCATTTGTAAAATACAGTGACAAGAAGACTATCCCCCATAAAAATGTTCTTAGATCTAGTAAATAAATTTATCTACTTGGTAAAATTGGAAAAGCTTTTAAAAAAATGGCTTTTTGTATGTGTGTGTGTGTATGTGTGTGTGTGTGTGTGTGTGTAAGACTGGCCTGCTTCTGAGAGGCATCGTCCTGGCAAAGACCATCAGAGTGTTTCTCTTTTCTGCCCTTTTAGAGGTCTCCTTGTGTCCTTGGCTTTTTCACTGTTAAAGGCAGAGAAATACCAGCTCGGTGACTTCATCAACACATTAGCATGTGGCTATGGCCTCTCTCCCATGTCACAGGAAGAATGAAGTGTGAGGATGCAGATTGCTTCCTAATAGCTCTTTCTAGCCCTGGCCTCTTTCCTGGCTTCTATGTGTCCAACAGCCTCGTGAACTCTGCCTCCAATCGTCACATGGTCCCACAGACCCTTCACCTCTGTCTCAGATCAGGTTTCCTGAAAGCAGAGCCTGAAACAAAGGTGTGAGTGTATGTCGGTCGGTTTATAGAGGGCTCTCCGGAGAACCCTGGAGGGGAAGGGGAGCAGAGCCAGGAAGTGGGAAGGAACTTAGCCAGAATGTGCTCTCAGCCTGATCCTACAGGGAGCTCTGGGGAATAAATGGCATCACCTTCTCTCAGTACCAAAGTGGAATTACAACTAAATTATAAAATAATGAACCTGCATAACCAACTGAAGACAAGCTGAACAAAAGACTTATAGCTAAGGGTTACAGAAGAAGCCACATTAAGAGTGGAGAGGCAAAGGCTGGTCCTGCACCCACAGAGTGAGTTCTCGCTCGAGGCAAGGGCTTGGGACCTTTTGTCTCTCAGGCTGCCTCACCGAGAGGCCTGGTTCTGAAGGCCGAATGAGAGGGCAGATGTGAGTCTTTAGTAATCAACATGCATAGCAGCTGGTACACTGACTAATAGTGTGACAGCTCAGTTATGTTCTCAGGGACACAGGCTCTTTCCTCTTTCTGCTCAGCATCCTCGGAGTGCTAGTTTATTCCCTGGCATCCCACTGCAGGCTCCCCAGGGACTGCCACACACCCACATAACTCCGGTGCTAGCACTAGTCTGTTCAAAGATCGCATATTCATTTCCTAGGGCTGCCATCACAAGTGCCATGGACTCGGCACTCAAACAACAGACATTTATCCCCTCACTGCCCTGAAGGCTGGAAGCCTGACATCAAGGTGTTGGTAGGGTTAGTTTCATTGAGGCCTCTCTCCTTGGCTTGCAGATGACTGTCTTCACCCTGTGTGTTCACGTGGTTGTCTCTCTGTGTATGCCGGTGTCCTAAATCCTGTTCTGATCAGGACACTAATCCTATTGGATTAGGGCCCACTCATATGAACTCATCTCACCTTGATGACCTCCTTGAAAGACCTATTTCCAAATAGTCACCTTCTGAAGTACTGGGGGTTAGGACTTCAACAGAGTGGACACAGTTTAGCCCAACCAGAGGGCCAGAGACAATCCTTCTCATGTTTCTCTCTTGTCCAAAATGAAAATTTCCCCCAGGAGTTCTAGGCAGACTTAGAAAGCACTGAATATTAAGTTGCAAGGTTGAGGGGTGGAAATGACCAGGAGGCCTGGATCAAGTCCCAGCTTTGATACCCACAGATTGCGTGTCCCAGTACAATTGGCCTCCCTCCCTGAGCCTCCATCCACCTATAAAATGGGAGTGGCGTACTAGTGACATAAATGACAACAGCAGCTACCATTTATTGAGCGTGCGTTCATGGTCAGGTTGGGCACTGCAATTTCCTCCCAGCAGCTGGCCAGGGTGGCGCTTCAGGCTGGCTCAGGACCCATGCTCCTTCTAACGCCTGCCTGTGAGGTGAAAACCTTTTGCAGCCACCCCACTCTTGAAGCTGCCTTAGGTCACCCACTAAGTGCCGTGTGCCCCAGTTTTGTCTTCACAGCCTTGCGCACAAACGGGTATGCAAAAACACAGAATGTATAAAAGCGTTGATCTGTCTTCAGACACTGTGTAAATGGCATCTACCCGGGCTCTGTGACTTGCATCCTCCCTCAGTGTTGCTGGTGAGATTCCGCCACGCTGATGGATGGCGTAGTTGCTGTTTTGCCCTCTCCCTGTGAACAGACTTCTGGGTTGTTTCCAGGAGTGGTGTTCCTGTGGTTGTGGACGTTTCAATTGGTGCTGCCGAGAACGGTACCTGCGAGTGGAACCGCCGAGTTGACGGGTACGCATATCTTTATTAGTATCGCCCAAATCCTCTCCAAGGTGCATAGAGGCAGACTCGGCTCATTGAATGCTTCTTGTGCCACCTTCCCACCAACGTTTGGCCCTCTCAGTCAATCCTTCCAGGTCTTCTACAGGACGTGGGTGGAGCTGCCCATTCACGTGCTGGACCACAGAGCGTGCGATGGCTCCTTTGACGGTGGGAAGCCCGTCTAGTAGCATCAAAGTGCTCCCCACAGCTCTTGCCCGAGCATGTTCTGCTGCAGGCTGGGACCATCCTGTGCTCAATGCAGGGCCATGCGGGCAGAAAGCAGCTGTTCACAGGGCTACTTCCCTCTCTTCCTGTCTCTCTGTCTTTTTGTTTCTGTCTCTCAGTCTCCTTTTCTCAGTCTCTTTGTTTTTTCGTCTCTCAGATGAGGATGTTCTCTCCCTACTCTGGCAGGAGCGACGCTCACGGTGGAGGATGCTGGGTGCTAACGGAGCCCGAGAAGAGGACAGCCCCCACTGGGTAGGAGTTGAGCAAGTGAAGCTGAATCCTGGAATCGGAGGGATCCTCTCAGATGCTGGCCACGCAGAGCTTAGTGGCCACACTGCCCACCTGGGATGTGCCTGCCTCTGTGGACCTGGCAACCGGGATGCCCTCCTGGGACTAAAGTTGGTTTGTGGACTCTAAGTAGCTTTCTGCCTGTGATGAGTTGAGAACCCAAATCTATTCTTTCACTGTTTAATGAGGTCCTACTATGTGCCAGGCTATGTCTTTGAAGCTCTGATATACAGATAGACAAGACAAACAAGGTCCCAGTGCCACCTCCAGCTAGTCTTTCTTCGGAGCTATCCCTTGCTCTCCCCTGCTCTGTTCTGTGTTATGTGGTGGGGGATGGGGAGCCCACTCTTGCAGGTGGCTCCCTGCTGGATTCAACCAATGGAGGCTTGGAGGGGTATACAGAGGAGCAGAGAAAAGGAGGAGGCAGAGTTTCTCCAGCCCTGTCCTAGGTGGCCACTCTGGTTGTGGCTATGTCTCTTCTGTGGCTCCGTCTCCCACAGTACAGGCCTGTTGAACATCCTCTGTGTCACCCCAGGCCCTGGACTTGGAAAACATCACCCCCTTTCTTTCTCTCCAGCCCTGGGACAGGTGTCAGCTTCCTGCTACTATTTTTTCTGGCTTGCCTCACTGTCCCTTGTTCTTAGCAGTGTCATTGCTTGTACAATCATGTCCTTGCATTTAAAGTTTGAAATTAAGTTTTAATCTTTCCAAGTGGTTTCTGTTTTCCTGGGTGGACCCTAAAGATATGGTCCCTCTTTTTATGTTGTTTATATTAGAATGGAGAGTGATGGACAATGAACAAATAAACAAATACTTGTAGTAAATGCTACGAAAAACAAAACACACGGGGTCTTTCTCTAAGGAGTGAAGCTCATCCTTGGAGTCTGGGGGCAGAGAAAGGCCATTGAGGAGAGAAGCAGGGTGTGCAGACCAGAAGAGCAAAGAAAAAAGCCAGCATTTACTGAGCACCTACTATGTGTCAGTTAAAATAATGGTAGTCTTTACAAGAACTCTGGACCTACATATTTGTGCCAGAGACTGCTGGATATCCTCCCCGCACACCTGGCCTCTCCCTTCATTCCAGTCACACAGAGCTTCTGCCTTTCCCAGAACATGCTTAGCCCTTTCCCCCTGCTGCCCTTCAAACACACTGTTGCCTCTGTCTAGACTGCACGTCTCCTCAGAGAGATGTGCAAGATTGGTAGTTATTTTTCACATTTAAATTTTAATTCATCTGGAATTTATTTAGGCACATAAGAGGGGTTGAATTTTATTTTCTTCCACATGGGTCGACACCATTTATTTTACAACTTACCCCTTCCCATTGAATGGAAGTACTATTTTTGTCATATGCTACATTTTCATATAGACTGTAATCTATTTTTAGAATCTCTATTATTTTAAATTGTTTATTCCTCTGCCAATGCCATATTGATTTGCTTGTAGTGGCTTTATAATCTGTCCTTAATTCCAGTAAGGTGAAAATCTCATGTTATTCTATTTGCAATTTTCCTTAGTTATTCTTGGGCATTTATTCTGCCACATGATTCTTCAGGTCATTTAAGCCAGGTTTTTAAAAAAACACACTCTGTTGGTATTCTAATTTCAATGATATTAAATTTATACAAAAAATATATGAGAATTGACATTTAAAAAAAATAGATTTTGACTTTTTTACAGAGAGGAAGACAGAGGGATAGAGAATTAGAAACATCAATGAGAGAGAAACATCAATCAGCTGCCTCCTGCACACCTCCTACTGGGGATGTGCCCGCAACCAAGGTACATGCCCTTGACCGGAATTGAACCTGAGACCTTTCAATTCACAGGCCGGCGCTCTATCTACTGAACCAAACCGGTCAGGGCGAGAATTGACATTTTTATGGTATTAAATTTTTCCATCCAAGAACATGGCATGGCTTGCTGTTTTCCAGGTCTTAGTTTTAAATCTTCCAGAAGATTTAATCCCACTTATGTTTTTATGCTTTTATTTCATATCTTCATTTCCCTAAACAATGTACAGTACTATTTTTGTGTTAGAAATTCTTTTTTTTAATTAAATCTTTATTATTCAGATTATTACATTTGTTTCTCTTTTTTCCCCTCCATAGCACCCCTCCACCTAGCTCCCACCCTCCCTCTGCCCTTAGCTCCCTCCCATTGATCTCATCCATAGGTGTATGATTTTTGTCCAGTCTCTCCCTGTACACCCTTCACCCCTTTCCCCCTAAGAATTAACAGTCCACTCCCTTTCTGTGCTCCTGATTCTATTATATTCACCAGTTTATTCTGTTGATCAA
>PVJN01031103.1:0-25114 GCA_004026805.1 Lasiurus borealis | reverse complement strand
TGGGGTACAAGGTAAATTTCAATCCACATATGAAATATATTTTTAACAAAAATTTAACAGCTATGATCGCAATTAGAATAATTTTCTTGGGGCCCTAATTACACACCATCCAGTGTGAACCAGTTTCCAAGGGCACGCCTTCAAAAGACTCCCTGTAAAAGCCGGGGATCATCTCAGCACTCCAGTTACCAGCACATGACGACTTACTGAAAAGAGCCTTTAGAAAGATCCAAGCGGCAGCCTGCCCTACTTTAAAAGTTATCAGACTCATTACAGGAAAAAAAACAGGGCCTTTTTTTTTTTTTTTTTTTTTAGTGTAAGCAAAGTTTATTGAGAGTAGCCAGCCCTGGAAAAGGTAAAACTGAGGTTTCAGGAGCAGGCCAGTGTTCCTTTCCATGTTACAGTTGGGCATTAAAGTCTAGTAGTCCATGCCCTAACTCAGTGGTCGGCAAACTAGTCAACAGAGCCAAATAATCAACAGTACAACGAAATTTCTTTTGAGAGCCAAATTTTTCAAACTTCTAAACCACTTCTTCAAAATAGACTCGCCCGGGCCGTGGTATTTTGTGGAAGAGCCACACTCAAGGGGCCAAAGAGCCAAATGTGGCTTGTGAGCCACGGTTTGCCAACCACTGCCCTAGCTGGTTTGGTTCAGTGGATAGTCAGCCTGCAGACTGAAGGGTCCTAGAGGGCACATGCCCAGGTTGCGGGCTTGATCCCCACTGTGGGGTGTGCAGGAGGTAACACATCAATGATTCTCATCATTGATGTTTCTCTCTCCCCCCCCCCATCACTCTCTGAAATACATATGTATGTATGTGTGTGTGTGTGTGTATACACACACACACACACACACATATATATATTTTTTAAATCTAAGATATATCTCCTGCCATCAACCCAAGAATCTAGTATGTGTTTTGTAGAATCTCGTAGAACCTCGAGATAATATCCAAAACTTCTGTTCAGGTCCAAGTTCCTTGTCTCAGGAAATTGAAGATTGAGTTTTATTACAGAAACTGCTGCAGGGAGGGGACCCAAGCAGGTTGCCCCTCAGGGCCTTTCTTAACTCCAGAATAGATGAGGGCTGACACCCTGTAGGCACTGGGACTTCTAGTAAAGGAAACATCAATTGCCTGAGTTCTCAGCACCTTTAAAGGACACTTGTTCTCAAAGGTGGCAATACCATGGTGGGGAGGACGGTAAGGGAGTCACAATCATGGAAGGGAAGCAGCCAGGGAACCTAGCTGTCCTGCAATCTATGGGCTGATTCTTAAGAACAACAACAACAAAAAAATCTACCTTAGAACCTAACTCCTTTTACACGTAATCAATACCTTTAGGGTAGGGGGTGGGGGAGACAATGCAGTTTTCATGTACTTCTCAGTTTTCCAGGTTTCTAAATACTGCTTAAGCCAGGGAAGCTCATACCGTGTTTTGTTCAGAATGCCACCCAGAATTGTTCATTTCAGAAAACTCTCTTGCCAGTGGTAACATCTACTCAATAGAATCAGTTTCTAATACAACACATTTTTATCTGTCTGCATGTAGAGCTACAGTAATTCTGTGTACAGGTAAACCTCTGACTCCCCTGTATTACAATTGTGCCCAAGCATTGAGCTATATAAATAAATGTTCTATTATAATAAAATATTTTATTTCTCCCCTTTTATATTATAACTAGAAGCCCGATGCATGAAATTTGTGCATGGGGGAAGGGCTCCCTCAGCCAACCCTGTACCCTTTCCTAATCCAGGATCCCTCGGGGATGTCCAACTGTTGGTTTAGGCCCGATCTAAAACCAGCAGTCAGACATTCCTCTCACAATCCCGGACCCTTTGCTCCTTACCACCTGCCTGCTTGTTCCTAACCACTTGGCTCATCGCAGAGGAGGGAAGGGTTCCTACCACTGCTGCTGTGCTCGCCAGCCATGAGCCTGGCTTCTGGCTGAACAGCCCTCCCACTGTGGGAGCACACTGACCACCAGGGGGCAGCTCCTGTGTTGAGTCTGCTTTCTGGTGGTGAGTGTGCATCATAGCGACTGGTCCTTCTGGTGGTTCTGCCATCATGGCCGCTGGGCTTTTATTATATAGATTAGGGGCCCAGTGCACAAATTTATACACCTTGAAAGCAACTGTGGGCTGTAAGGCTGTGGTGGACACAGAGTTGGGTCTCGGCCCATCCTCCACACCCCAGCCTGGCCCCTCTTGCCACGGTCCCCCCAGGTCTCCTCTCTGGTGACAACCCTGTACCCACTGCTGCCACTCACATGGCACGGGTTCTGCTCACATCTACTGATGGCGCAGAGCAATTGGGACCAGTGCCAACAGCAGGTGCAAGCGGGGCCGGTGCTGGTAATAGGTACAAGCAGTGGCTCTGGCTCTGGCAGCGGGTGCAAGAGCCTGCTGCCAGCCCAGATTGCCTCTCAGGAGCAGGGGGAGGTGGAGAAGCCCTGAAGGGTGATCGGGGCCAATAGCTGCCACTGCCATACACTGATGGTGCTGAGCAATTCAGGGCCAGTACTGGGCACCAGCAGTGGGTGCAAGTGGCGGCTCTGGTGCTAGCAGAGGGTGTGAGTGGAGCCGGCATTGGCAGCAGGTGTAAGCGCCAGGTAGGACTGCGGCACGCAGGAGCAAAGAATTTTCAGTAACCACCAGAGGCTCACCCCAATGACATTGACTGGTGCCCCACCTTGGTCTGGCACCTCCGTTCACCTGCTCCACCGTCACTCCGAAGCCTATGTCCACCATGTTTCACGCTCTGCCGCCTGCTACTGACACTGGCCATGTTCTACGCACACCTCCTGGTGGTCAGCACATATCATAGCAACCAGATGTTGGGTTGTTCCACTGTTCGGTCTATTTGCATATTAGGGTTTTTTATATATATATTAAGATGTGTTTAGGTAGATTATCTATGAATTTCATTTGAGGATAATACAGGGGAAGAGTTATGGTATTTGCTATAGAAAAAGTGGATATTGATTCTGATGGGGTTGAGAATCATCTGTTTAGGGGTTTTGAGATTTGTGAAAGCAGAATATGGAAAGAAGCCCTGAACACTTCTTTCTCAACCCCAAATCAGTCCCCCTGGACACACCCACCTCTACCATCCCCATAAGACTTCTATGCCTTGCCCATAGCAGTCACTCTATGGGCCCTTGCAGCTCATTCTAAACCATTATGTGCCAGTATTGGTTTCTGAATTGGGATGAGAGTTACAGGAGGAAGAAATACCTAGAGTTAATTGTAAGGTGTGTGTTTTTTTAATATTTTTTTTATTGATTTCAGGGATGAAGGGAGAGAGAGAAACATCAATGATAAGAGAGAATCATTGATTAGCTGCCTCCTGCACGTTTTCAACTGGGGATAAAGACTGCCACCTGGGCATGTGCTCTTGGCTGAAATCGAACCTAGAACCCTTCAGTCCACAGGCAGACTATCTACTGAGCCAAATCAGCTAGAGCTAATTATAAGTTTTTTAAAAATACATAGAAGTTTCTAATTACCCTGCCCCCAATATTATACCAAATATCTTGTGATCTGAGCATATCTTGTGGATTCTTTGAAGCTACATGTAAAAAGAGAGGGGAAAGAGAAAAAAAATAGCATCTTTTAGAAACTATTATTACTTTACTAGAGGCCCAGTGCACGAAATTCATGCATGGAGGAGTCCCTCAGCCTGGCCTGCACTTTCTCACAATCTGGGACCACTGGCTCCTAACTGTTTGTCTGTCTGATCACCCCTAACCATTCTGCCTGCCCCTAACTGCCTCTGTCTCAGCCCCTGCAGTGGCAGCTTTGTTCAGAATGACATCTGGAAGGTCCTTTGGCTATCCGGTCTAATTAGCATATTATACTTTTATTATTATTAAGGAATCTACTTCTATGACTGTCATGAAGCCCAGGCTCTGTTAACAGTGACACATCCTGGAGGTAACTACACCCCACTTTGGACTTTCTGGTTATAACTCCTACCTTCTCTCTCTACTTCAACTGAAAACCCAAGTTCAGGAGGCTTTTCAGAGAAGATAACCCTCTACTTTGCTTTATGAGGCAGACAGCAACCCCAAGCCATGGACAGGTTGGGATCAGCACAGACCTTCAATGGAGATGTAGAGGAGGAAACGGAGATAAGAATGGGACTGTCTCCTGTTTAAGTAGGCTGGGATAGAAGTATAGGAAAACTGTACTCCATGGTTCAAATCCATTCAGACCCAAACCCAATTCTAATGAACAGAGTTCCAGCTTAATACCTCATCTTCAAGGTCTGTGCTCTGCAATGGCCTTGGTATGTAGAAAGCTTAAGCCACCATTTCCCCACCCTGCTTCTCTCCTTGCTCTTTCAGGGGAGGTAACAGGACCTTTTGTAGTAAATCCTAGGGTTCCAACAAATAACTACACAGAGTGACATGGAAGGGCCATAGGCTCTCAGTAGGACTACCAGCAAGCCCTGAGTTGGCTTTAGCTGAGCCTCCACCAATGTCAGGGTACCCAATGATGTTATAAGGGCTTTATACTAAACAGAAAAATGTTGAGATTCACCTAATAGTGGAGTCAAAGGGCAATGAGAAAGAATTTTCCATCCCTGGAAACACTGACATAGAGTATGAACAGTTGGCTATTAGAGAGGGAGGCTGAACTAAAACAAAGATTAGGTATTTTCTAACTCTAAGACTAGTCATATTCCCTGGCTCAGCTGCTAAGTTAAGAGCATTGTCCCAATAGGCCAAGGTATTGGGTTCAATCCCTGGTCAGGGCACATACAAGAATCAAAAAATGAATGCAGTGGAACAACAAATAGATGTTTCTCTGTTTCTCTTCTTCCCTCTACCTCCTCTCTCTCAAATTAATAATAATAATAATAATAATAACAACTAACCATAAAGTCAGACCACAGAACCAATTTCTGAAGCCAAATTCTTAATTAAGTACCCTTCCTGATGGTGTTTCACCCCTGGCTGGCCTATTTCAGCCCATCCCTCAGGGGAGAAAGTTACAGACAATGAAGCCAAGGAACACATGGGGCTCTGGGCCCAAACAACTGTACACTGTTTATTGAGAACACCCGTAGATGGTGGGAAGAAGGGATGCCTTGTACCGCATCATGGCCACCACTGACTGGGAGCTGGGCCCGGAGAGCACTGGCAGAGCTGGGGGTGGGCCGCCCATGACTCACTGACCATCACCCAGGTGGGAGACACAAGAGAAGGCCAGGCCCAAAAACCTGGTATCATGCTGCAAATGGGGACTGATTGACCTTTGCCTTTTAAAAACAAGGTTAGGAAAGGGAGACTACTCGGAAAAAAACAAACAAACAAAAAAACCACCAGAAATTCTAAAAAAATGTTTTAAAAAATAGTCCCCATGTACACAGCAAGACAGCATCTGCGCTCCATGGCCCCAGACAGCAGCAGGGGCACAGGCAGGCAGGCCAGGAGCCTCCACGGGAAGATCAGTGGTTTGGCCGAGACAGTCAGTTGCACATAATTGGCCAGTCACCAGCACCCAGCAAAACTTCATCCACGCTCGGGCAGGGCAGGAAAGCACCGGCCCCTTGGGAATATACAAATATTTACCAGATTCTCTTTGCTTGTTACAAAAACAGATAAGAAAGCTTACAGCAGATTATTTACAAACAGTATCTGGGATATCATGAAGGCAGAGGTGGGCTGGCTTGGAGGGTGGGGTCTGTGGGGACAGAGCAGCCACAGCAGCCCAGAGGGTCCCAGGCTGAGCCCCCTCTCCAGCCTCCACGCTCTGCAAGGCACTGGACTCTCTGTTACTGGGAAAGGGGCTTAATTCTTCTTGTGGAGGAACTTCATTTTGTTGCCTGTGGGCCAGAAAGCACAGGAGTGAGAATATTTCCATATAATCCCTTTTAACAGCCCTAACCCTCTCAATTGGAGAGAAAGGATTAGAGACACTGCATTATGACAGATCTGATCCATGGTAGGGAAAACACTCCAACGAAGGCCCTGATATTAGTCTGTTTGGCTTTGGGCAAACATTTAACTTATTTGGCCTCAATTTTCCTTGAAATGGAGACATTCTATGATCTAAGTGGCTGTGCTCTTTGAAAAGAATGAAGGTTTTCAGAGAGACACTCTGGCATTGTTAGTCTTGTAGATCCCTCCTAGCCTACAGGAAAGCTCTCTGGTCCTAGTGTAACCCTCCTACTTCCTCAGGAAGGAGTGCACCCAGAAAACCTCAGGTGACTACCTGTGGTTTTCTCTTGGTTCTGCAGATAGGTAAATCCTGTGCTAACTGCCCTTGGAGCACTGGGCTGGGAAACTTCTCTTCACCAAGGGACCCCTTCCCATTCTGTCTATAGCCCCAGTATAATACTCATTGGAACTGGTATAGAGCAGTTTGGGATACAGAGCCCCCACCCCCAAGCCCCTTGGTGAACATCTGTCTCATCAATGACAAAGCTACTTACCCAAACCTCGGAGAAACTTATTCATCCCGCTCTGTTCAGTGTCTGGGAGTTCCTCTAAATACTGCTCTACTCGCTGCTCAAAGAGGCCTGGGGAAGAGGAGAGACAGGAGCAGGGAAAAGAACAGTCAACGGAGGAGGGGAAGACAGGGCCCTGCAATTATAATTTACAGGAGCATCTTAGAATTCGGATTGGCTCATCAAAACTACCACCAGTGGCATCTCACTGGTGTTCACTGTTCATAGCAAGAGGCCCTCGATAACTTGCTCCCAGGTGCACAATGCTGAGCTGCATTACAGGGAAGATACTATTCCTCATTTCAAAGCTGGGTAGGCACCTTCTCTAGTTACTTGTAGACTACTCTACAGTGTTGTTTTGAAAGGTTTGTCAGGCTACATGGACAGTATTAGTGGACAGAATAATAACCCTAATATTAGACAGAAAGATGTTGATGAGGTGGAAAAGCCCTACAGTGAACAGAGCTGACAAAATAAGCAATAGGAGAACCTTCTGCTCTGAATGTGTTCTGCCACCAACCTAAGAGAGACGTAGCTCAATTCTCTTCGAGGGCCTTCTCAACCCTGGATTCTCAGATTTCCCTAAATTGCTCAGTTGGGTCTTTTTCTCTGAATAAGAAGGATGTTTGAGGAGGGGATGGGCAACCAACGGCATGCTATTCTTGGAGGAGACAAGCCACGTGGCTCCAGCCTGTGCAGCCTTGTGCCCTGAATACTGGGACAGGAGAAGAAAGCTCCTTGGAAGTTTCTATCGGAAGAAAAGGGATGGTAGGAGGCCTGGGCCCAGCCAATGCCCAAGAGCTTCTATCACAGTGCCTCGCTATTCAGCCCTGTGGGCAGCAGAAAGGTTAAGAGGAGAAGGTCTACTGACCCCAACTTTTCTAACCTTACCCTTTGCTCGGCACTTTCTCAGTTCCCTGTCTTGGATGAAGCCAGCAAACATCTGAGACTCCATAAAAACCTCAAGGAAACGGCGGATGCTTTTGGAGGCCACAGACTTGCGGAAGGCTTCTCGTTGAAAGGCTCTCTCCCCCTTCTCACTCTGGGTCAGGAAGAGGGAGTAGTGCCCAACTGTCTCCACAAAGAACCGGATAAACACCTCCGACACCAGCCCGTTGAGGGTGTTACATTCTGGAAGAGAAAAGAAAATCTTTCGAGCCTGCCATCTCCAAACTTGAACCTCAACCTCCAGCTGGTATCTCCTCTCCTCAGCAAAACTCCCTGCCAACCTGGATGGAACTGGAGAGCCTTATGCTTAGTGAAATAAGCCAGTCAATGAGGGAGAAGCATCACATGATCTCACTCATTGGTGTATAATAAAGAACATTATAAACTGATGAACAAAAGGATAGATACAGAGGCAGTAAAGCTTCAAACAGACTGTGAAATTACAGCAGGAAGATTAAAGTTAGGTGAGGTAGATAAGAGATCAATCAAAGGACTTGTATGCCTGCATATAAGCATAACCAATGAACATAGACACTGGGGGGGTTGGGGTATGCCTGGGAGGGAGGGGGGGCATGGGGAGACATGTATAAAAAATAAATAAAAACAAACAAAAAAACAAACAAAAAACTCCCTGCCAGACCAGTTATCTTTTCTTCAAACTATCTCCTGTGCACCTGGGCTTACAACTAGCTCACAAGCTGGGAGGCTGGGAACTGCTCTGAACAGGGAAGCTGGGAACTACTTGCTGGATGAATGAGAGTGGGAATCAGAGACCAGAGGACCCCTGCCCCCACACCCTTCACCCTGAGAGGTTTTCTTGGCTTCACAGCAGGAGGAAGCTCCCTTTATCCCCTTCAATGGCTCAAGGTAAGGTCTGAGGGGGAGGAATCACTAGTTTCCGGTCAGCAAAAGAGTCTTTGTAGTTGTCACAAGTCTTGAGGTTTCCCTTCTTAAGCCTCCTGAGGTAGAGGAGAAGAATTAGAGAGAAGAAGGTAGCTTTGTAGCTAGGCCAGCAGTCACCAACCTTTCGGACCTCGGAGACCACCAGTGGTCCGAGAACCACCAGTTGGCGACCGCTGGCCTAGACCACTTGAGAAGCAGCTCCAATGTCATGTTCCTGAGCTCGGTCTGATAAAATACCACAATATTTCTTTCTCCTCAGACATAGTCAAGCCCTGAACCCCACTGATGGTGTGGTAGAGAATTCTAGGCTAGTGTGAGATCAAGGTCCAACAACTGGAACCTCATCAGCCAGAGGGCCTGGTTCATAGAAGCAGGGTCCTGCCAGATGAGGCCCAGGCCCAGAGCAGAGGAGCCTGGGCCAGAGCTGACTGTTGCCACAAGCCTCACTCACTCACTCACCATCGTCGGAGTCGCTGTCGGAATCCTGGGAGATCAGTTCGTTCTTCCTCTCTAGAGCCTGCTCCAGAGCCGCCTGCAACTTCCTAGGTAACAACGTGTCCTCATCATCCATCTGCAGGAGAAGGAAAATGCAGTGATAATGATAATAATTAAGCAGCTGAGCACTTACTACATGCCAGGCCCTGTATGAATAGCATAAAATACACTTTCCTTCAGTTGTCCCAATACCCTGATACTATTGATCAATCTCACTTTAAGATGAGCAGTTGAGGCACAGAGAGGTTAAAAAACTTGTTCAAGGTCACATGGATAGAAAGTGGTAGAGCAGGTGGCATTCACAGGACCAGCCAAGGGTTCCTTCCTACCCTGGCACCTTGATGAAGTCTCCCTACTCCCCCAGCTTTAGCTCCAGGAGGAAGCACAGCTGGCTGGGGGTGGGGAGACTGTGTCTCGGGCATGAGGTTAAGCCACCGTTCCTGTCTCTACATTCTGGTTCAGTGTCCGCACCATGATGCCTATACGCAGGAGACCAAACTCTGTCAATGCTGCATAACAGACTGTACTTGGCTCAGAGAAGCTCAGAAGCCTATCCAAGACCATGTGGCTCAAAGGTGGCAAAGCCCAGAGATCACATCTTTAGACATAACAGGCCCTGTTGTTTGCACTCCCACATGCCTTCTAGAAGCTGATGGTGCCAAAAAGAAAGGCAGACCCTGCTGAGGTCAAGACTGTTCAGATCAGCTTCTCCCATCCTGGTCTATTCTGTGAATATGGAACCCAGAGAGCTCAACAAGCAGGTGGTGGAGGTTGAGCTGTGTGCAACAGTGCTGGCTGCTCTGGAGTCTGCATTGAACAAGCACCACCCTAGGGAAGGCCACGTTCCACAGTGTCCCACTCTTACCTGTCGGATGAATCGGTCTGATCCCAGATTCACCATCAGTGCCTGAGGAAAAGAGGCATTAGTGACAGTGATTCAGGGTATGAATTTCTGCAATGCCCTCCCCAGGCCTCCAACCCCTAGATCCCAGGGTCAGATAACAGGAATAACTCCAGCCAGGGACAACCCTCCCAGGGAGAATGGATGAGCTGGGTAGAGAGGTCACAAAAGAGAGGATCCCAGTGCCTTTCTCCCTCCACTCCCCTCTGCCCTTCTCTCCTGGGGGTTTCTGTTCCTTCTGTCCGTTCCTCCTTCCAACCTCCCCCCAGCTGGTTCCCCAGGTGGCCCACCTCCTCCACAGGCAGCTCCTTCAGTTTGGGAAGGGAGCTGGAGAGCAGGCCAACCAGGAAGGGGGTGGGACAGCAGACGATGTCAATCATGGAGGCCGGGAGGACAGGAATGAAGGTATGCTGCCAGGAGAAGGGGTAGAGCAAGGCCACCACCGCATGGGAGCAGCTGGACAGGGTACTGGTGGACAAAGAAAGACAAAGTGCCTGAACCCAGACCTTGCACCTTCAAGGACAAAGAGGTAGAGCCTGCTGGGACTCAGAACATCCTTTTATGTTAAACCTCCCAGTGCAACAAAAATCGATGCTAATGGGGCTCGAGTCTGGGTCTGACCCTACAGGCCAGTGAAGCCTCCACATTCCCACCATCAGGGCCCCAAAGACATTGATACTACCCTCTTTAGTGACTTCCTAGAAACAGCCAGGAAGGGATGTAGCGATGCTTGAACACACACAGGACTCACATATATCCTACTCTCCCCAAAGGGCCACACAAATGCACAGGGATGCCTGACAAATGCAGGAGTATCAGCTCAGGCCGGGAGCACAAAGGTAAAAGTAAAGTGAGTAAGTGCTGGTTACAAATTCACAGCGTGCAAGAGCTGGAAGGCCCTACAGAGGTCACCTCATCAATTCCACATTTTACAGCTGGCACCACCAATACCCAGGCCAGTTTACTCATAAGTGGCAGACCCACAACACAACCAGACTTCCTGTCTCCCAGCCCAGCATGATTTCTGCTCTGCCCTCTAACCATCCCTTCTTCTTGATTGGAAAAAGTGGTTTGACAGGACCACTGACTGCAGTCAGGGGGCTGGCACCATTCTTGCCAACTTCCCTCTCAGGTCTCAGTGGGGTCATCCCTCTCTTGACCTAGAGGGGGCTCTAGGCCCCTATGCCCAGGCTATAGGGCTGGCTGTCCAAGCAGAATGACTATGGGAGCCAGAGGAAAATCTCTAGGATGCTAGCCATGAGGTACAAATGCGAGTGGGCACTCCCCAGGTGCATTGAGGGCTGGTGAAGGGCACCAGCAAACAGGAGACACACTGGCCTGGATTGTCCATCTGCCAGGAGCATAGTCCAAGGCCCTCCCCTAGGGACCATGTTACAGATCAGGAGACAGAGGACCACAGTCAAGACCACTTTCAAGCTTGACTCTCCCACCCTGTCCTCCACATCTACGGTCCCACCTATTAGCCATAAAAGCTTGGTCTCTGCGTGATCAGCTCTATAGGGACTCTTGCCCTTTCATGACTAATGCCCCACCAGTCAGAGGATATGGTTCTCTGGCACAACAGAAGCAAGACCCCCTCTTCTAGAATGATCTCTGAATGTTCATGAGTGTTTTGTCAGCCAGTGCTTTGCTTGACTGTCTCTCCACTCTATGGACACCTAGAATATTGCTGGGCCTTGAGGCAGAGACAGGTGCCCTTCCCCTGGGCATAGCAGCTCCCCACACTCCAAGGAGAGCCATCTGGAAAAGATCTGGAAAAAGGCTGTCTCAGGGCCTCGGGACACACCGATCTCCACACACTTCTCCAAAGGGACTTGATCTGATCACCACGGAGCTCATGCACACATGCACACACCACATCTCACAGACGTGACATCAGAATTCAGCCAGAGAGACAAAGGACTTGTAACACCTAAACCATGAGGCACAGAGCCTCAGCTGGCTGCATTGCCTGAGCTCTGACCGCAGTCAGGCCTGTGTGCCCTCACTGGGCTCCCTCCTCTGCCCCTCTCCCTTCAGAGGCAAACCTGGAGCAGGAGGACATCTTTTCTAAGATCCAAGACTGGCAGAACTCAAATGTCAGGGCAGGCCAAGAGCAGGGCCCTGCGGCACTTTCCTCCCAGAAGGGTCCTGGATGTGCTCAGCAGCAGCTGCAGCCACAGAAACAACAGCTCATATCCCCACTGGAGCTGGGCTAAAGGCGGGGTGGCAGAGAGGATGCCCCCAATGAGGGAATGGAAGCTTCAGGAAAAGAAACCTCAGGGTCGAAGCTCTGTTAGGGCCACCAAGGTCTGGCCAGACCAGAGCCTCACAGCGGGGCAGCAGGGGTCCTGTCCCAGTGGCCTTCAGAATCCACTTCTCCTGCTCTCCTTGCCACCCCTCATACATGCAGACAGATACCTTAGGGATCCCAGGCTTCTTGGTGGACAAATGGGACAGAGGATGTTTCTTTCCTGCCCCTGTATCAGCACCGGGCATATGATATGGCACACAGCAGGTAACTTAATAAATACCTGGACGAATGAGTTCTGCCACCTTGGAGAAACCACTGCTGCCTGAGACGGATTATTTGACACCCCCCCCCCAAAAAAAAAATAGAAAATGTGCTGCCAGTATCTCATCCTCTCCCTGCCTGGCCCACCTCCACACATACGCTTTGCTATGTTCTGTTTGAGTCTCCCCAAATTCATATGTTGAAATCCTAACCCCAAATATGATATTGGGAGGTGGGGCTTTGGAAGGCTTAGGTCATGAGAAAGAAGCCCTCATAAATGGTATAAGCGTTCTTAGATCCGTAGTCCCATCCACATTGGCTTCTTCTGGAATTCCTGTTGTCCATTGACACTTCTGCCACCCTCCAATGGCCACAATCAGATCTTGGCATGCAGAACTCCTCTAAAATCATCAATGCCAATGCTTTGGACCAAGACTTGTAACCCATCCAGCTCTTTCCTTACTCCTCCTAAGCCAGTCTCTCTACCCCCGGACATCTCCAGTCATACCCCTAGCCCAGCAGGGCTTGACAGGGGACCTCAGGCCGCACCCCCTGCCTAACAGGGCTTGCCGGGAAACCTGAGGCTGTGCCCCCATCCCAGTAGGGCTTAATAGGGGATCTCAGGCCATGTCCCTCACCCAGTGGGGCTTGACGGGGGACCCCAAGGTGTGCCCCCCCCCCCCGCCCTGGCCTAGGCTAGGGGACTTCAGGCCGTGCCCCTACCCCAGGGCCAGGCCAGGGGATCTGAAGCTGCACTCCCTGCTTGGCGGGGCTTGACAAGGGTGGAACCGGCTGGGTCTGGATCTAGCCCCGGGTGGGGGTGGGGAGGTCTGTCAGATCTGAGTCTTGCATGATTTTGAGGCACATGTGGCTGGGTGGAGACTTGACTCTGGGTCCCGTGGTGCACCCCTGACTCTGATAGGAGAAAGATTTTCATATACATTTTACTAATTTCTTTTATCTCTGACACTTCTATTATAGAGAAAGGGAAAATAGCAATATTAAAATATTTCCTCTAATTAATCCCCTTTTAATGTATACAAATTTCATGCACCTGGTCACTATTCTATAATAATCTATAATAATAAAAGCATAATATGCTAATTAAGTGCATGTCCTTCTGGGCAGCTGCAGTGGCGTGGCCAAGGTAGAGGCAGCCGCCATGGCAGTGGGGGCCAAGCCCCTTGCACAAATTTTGGGCACCAGGCCTCTAGTTAATAAATAATAATACAAGAATGAACTGTGTTTCATGTACTCACAACTGTAAACCTACTTTTGTCCACCCCATATTTGCATCTGCACAGTCTTGTCTGCTACAAAGGAAGTGTCCCTCCTCTTCCTCAGGCCAGTCCTCAATTGGGTTCTCATCTTGTGTGTTCCCAACCACCCTTTCTTCCTGGATTTGCTAACTTTCCCCTCTTTATTTGATCTCACCACACACACACACACACACAGGCTGGGGTTCATAAATACATGCTGGTTGAATTAGTGATGTGCCTTCCCCCTCTTCTCCACCTTGCCCTATGGGGCCCTACCTGAGCTTATCGGCCACAAAAATGACCCGGCGCTCCAGTAGCAGTGAAGCAAAGATTCGGATCAGCTGGCGCACACTGAGGCAGGTGAAAAGGCATTCAAAGTCCACGTGCTCCAGCCGGGAATCCATGGGTCGCCGCAGCTCTAACACCTGCGGGAGAGTGATGGGGAAAGTGGGTCGAGGCCGGCCAGCTGGGTGCCACTCCCAGGTCCTTCACAAAGTGATCGAGTGCTGGTCTCCCTTCCCACCACCTCTTTTCCAGGGTTTCTAATCTAGCCCACTGTGCAAAAGACCCAGTCTCTTCCTCCCCTCAGACACCCAACTGGTGAGCAAGAGGGCTAACTCCAGGAGTGTGAGGAGGCTCCAGAGGAAGCAGTTGAGGGGCAGCCCATCAGGCTCTTGGAAAAGGAAGGAGAGATGACTACTCTCACAGACGAGGAGAATGAGGAAACAGCATAGCTTGATCTGTAGGGTCTTCCCTGCTTTTTTGCCCATCTCCCCAAGCAAACATCTTGGCTCCTTACACTGACCAGCCCCCCAGTTGCTGGCTGTTCCTCAGGCCATAGGAAGAGCAACGTCTCTGCACCCCGGGACTCTATTCTCATTCACCTCTGGAAAGGCAATGCTAGTCCTTGTTGCCATGTTCCTTCCCTTTCCTACTAGAGGAGTCTCTGTGTCTTTCCTGCCACACTCTCCTCTCTCCTCTCTCTACCAGCCTATCTAATCTCTGTGCCAGGGACAAGAAAGCACAAGGAAAGGCCAGCTGTTCTGCCACCTTGCCAGGAAGCCGGACTTCCTTTATCTGTGCCAGACCTATCAATCTTTCCTTCCAAGGTCAATGCCATGGCGCGGAGAGGAGCATGGATCCTGGCAGTGTGAGCCAGGGAACTTGGAACTTCAGGCCACACCACAGCACTGTCCTGGGGTGGCCTAGTCTTTCCCTTGGTGCCTCAGCAAATGTGTGCAGCATGGAGGTGCAGGCCTCCTAAGAACTGGGGTGCAAAACAAACTCCCTCTTCTAGCCCTATGGTTTCAGAACTCTCTTCAAGGGGCTTTCCCCCCACATCATCTCATCTGTGCCTCGGGGTCTAAGCAAGTGAAGTTCTAACTCCCCGCTCAGTCAGTATTCATCCCTTTGTACCCAGAGAAGCAGGAACATGAGAGCAACGTGAGCACAAGTTGCCCTAACAACCTGTTTATGCTCAATCTCCCAACACCCCCTACCTCCCAATCCCCATCCCTCACTAATGAATTCCCAGAAGATCTGGTACTGGGTACACTCAAAATGCTCAGTGAGTGTGGGTGTAAGAAATTCCACATCACAATTATGCCAGAGACCTTTGCACCCATCCTGTCTCTGCCAGGAGAAGACACAGTGAAGTGCCCCTACCCAGCCTCCTGAGAGCCTGCATGCAGTCCTTCTGTCCTTCCAAGAGGTTCTGCAGTGCACAGCTCCCATCCCTACCACCCAAGGGCTGGGAGCCCTCCAGGGAGTGAGAATTCACCTGATATGGGCCTCTTTTCATTCATCCCGCCCTCAGATCACAGTCCAGTGGGGCTGAAAGAGCCTAACCACAGCCTGTGAGACTGGTGCCGGGACAGAGAAAACATAAAATGAACATGTGCAGAGGGGCTTCCGGCTCCGAGGAAAAGTGCCAACCTCATCTGGGTAGGGTGGAGGCAGAGCAGCAGCTCAGCCCAAGATGCTGACCATGAAGAGAAGAAGGGAAATATTTTCTAGGCAAACAGAAGAGGGTTCAGGGACAGTAAGCCATTCAAGTCAGTGGTGGGAAATTAGGCTGCTGAGGGAGCAGAGCCACATCATGAAGCTCTCCCAGGCCTGCTGCTGGGCTCTTGGGCAGAGTCAGCTGTCCCACCCCAGACCACTCAGGAAGCCTAAGTCCTTCCCAAGGAGGGTGGGCGAAAAGAGCCTAAGAGCAAGGTCTTAAATGGTTTTCGCCACTCCCAGCAAACCCAGTATTTCTCTAAGCAGTCCCTCTCCTGTTCTTTGCAATGACTAATTTATTTCTTCTTCCCTCTCTAGAACCCAGCACCCAACTATCCATCTCAGAGGATGAGCTTCTTTTCTATTTTGACAAAACAGAAGCCATCAAATGAGAATCTAAACTCTAGAAACCATGGCCCTCCCCTAGTATTACACAAAAATAAAAGCCAGCCCCTCCCTGGACCCCACCACCAGTGCTTTATGGGTGACAGCTGGATTATACCCTCCCTCCTGCTTCTTTTTTTGTTTTTGAAATGAAATAATTTAACTAATGACTATACCATGAAAGCCTGACTCTTTTTTGTGCGTGACTTTTTAAAAATGTATTTATTGATTAGAGAGAGAGAAAGGGAGAGGGAGAGAGAGATAGAAACATCATGATGAGAGAGAATCCTGGATCAGCTGCCTCCTGTATGCCCCCTACTAGGATTGAGCCTGCAACCTGGGCATGTGCCCTGACTGGAAATCAAACCATGATCTCCTGATTCATGGGTCAACATTAACCATTGAGCGCACCAGCCAGGCTCTCCTGCTTCTTGAACTTCCTCTGTGGGGCCATTTCACTAGCATCCAAACAACCATCCCCAACAAACTCTCCCCCGGCTCCACACTTCCTTTCAATCACTGTCCCCTTCCCTAGTTCTCTCCACAGCCAAGTCTCTGGAAAACATGTCTGCACAGGCCATTTCCACTTTCTCACCCCCTATCCATTCCCTTTCAAATCACACCTCAGGTTTCTGGCCCCCTAATCCCCACTCTTCTGCAATCCATTCTTGTCAAGGCATCTTGCCATCCTCATCCTGACCTCTTGGCAGTTTCTGATCACTTCTTTCTTCTTGAGATGCCCTGCCTCCCCTTCCTTGGCTTCCAAACCCACCCTCTCCTGGTAACCCTCCTCAATCTTCAGGGCTGCCACCCCTCCACTGTGGAACTTCTCAAAGTTGAGGTCCCTCAGGACTGAGGAGCACCGAGGCTGGGCTCTCTTCTCTTCCGTATCTATACTCTGCTACCACACATCTTCTTGTAGGTGTCTCATAGGTATCTGGAATGTAACTTGCACAAAATTGGACTCTTCCTCCTCATAACCTGTTCCTCCATCAGCTACCCCAATTGCTCAAGCCAGAAAGCTGGAGTTTGCCTTTAAATCTCCCTAACCTTATTCCCTATCTCTAACCAAAATGCTCTTGATCCTAATTCTAAAATGCATCTCATCCATCTACTTTTCTTCATCTCTTCTAGAACACCTTAATCCAAACTAGTATCATCCCTTACCTACACGACAGCCACAGTAGCCTAGCTAGCATCCCTCTTGTGACCCCAATCCATTATCTATATAACAGCCAGAGTGAGATCTTAAAAACATAGCTCAGATCCTACAACCTTGCTTTAGATAAAATCCAAAATCCTTACCTTGGCCGAGCAGGAACCCTATGACTCGGCCTCTCCACCGCTGCTCACCACCCTGCCAACCATCTTGACCTTTTCTCAATTCCTTGACAAGCACACACAGTTCCCCAACTTTTGCCTTTGCATGTGCTATTCCTTCTACTTGGAATGACCTTTTCCCATCCATACCCTTCTCTTTCTGTCTCTCTCCTCCCACTTCATTTAAGCTGACTCTACTTACCTTCCAACCCAGATAAAATGCCCCTTCTTCAGAGGAGGCCTTCCCTGGCCCCTAATCTAAAGCAGACCGCTCGTGACATACACTCCTGTGCTTTCGGATTATCTACTTACATGTAGAAATACTTATTTAATATTAGCCTCTCCACTAGAGTATGAACTCCACAAGGACAGAGCTGTGGTCTCTTTAATTGTATATTCTGGCGTGACCCTAACAGTGAGAGAACACATAGTAACTATTGGATGAATGAAAAAGGAGGGCAGGTGGTACGCAATTTAGTACAAAAAGGTCAGGAAAGGCCCCTAGGAGTCGCAGAGTTGGGCAGGGAGAATGGTGGCCCTGTCATTCCCTCTGTCAGTTCCTACTGAGCATGTGTACGGACATAGTGAGCAAGGATGGGCCATGCTCTGTGCCTCCCAGAGACTGCACCCTTGGGTAGGCAGGCCTCACTCCAGCCCTAGTCCCTCGTCTTAGAGAAGAGACAGCAGCAATCCCTACCTCGTTGCCAGCGCCTGGCAGGAACGTCTTCACTTTGATGGTCTTCCCTGGAGCAGGGAAGGGCGACTCCATGAGACTTCTCATGAAGGGGTAGACCAGCGCAGCGGAGATCCCACGCCGGCGTTCCACCTCATCTAGGACCTGTGCCCACCACCAGCAGCCCAAAGAGGAAAGGGTGTCAGGGTGCTCCCCTTCCCGACCTCCTGGGCAGAGAAGCGGGCAGCCTGGCATCTGACCAGCTTAAACCAAATGCTGGGAGACAAGAGAACTATCTTCCAAGAAGCTTCACACCTGACTCTTCTCATTTCTTTATTACCCCGTGATTGCTCTGCCTCCTAACCAGTCCTGGCCTCAGACACCAATAACTGACTGAGTAGCTGGGAAAAGAAAATACCACTTGAGAGTCAGGTCCCTGGGCACTTGGCTTCCCCAAGGTGGTCTCTGTCCCCAAGAAATCTGTCTCTGCCCAGACCCCAGAGTGGGCTGTGACATGAGCGGACACTGCTGGTGCAGGAGCTGGGAGATGCCGGCTGGCCAGGTGAGGAGCCAGCTCGGGAATCAGGAGGAAGTCAGAAAGCTCGATTGCACTTGCTCTTTTCTCGGTTGCATTCTCTCTTTCTCTAGCCCTCTCACTCGCACACACAGGTGGTTTTCTCATCTAAGCTGGCTGCAGATACTCCTCTGGGATCTGTCAGCTGGGGGGAGGAAGGAGGAAGGAAGCCAGAGCCCTCTTACCTTGGAAAACAAGCCGAAGCAGCCAAGACGGCTGATGACACAGTATACCTCTGGCAACCGAGGCCCTTTCCCACTTGGCTGGGCCGGGACAGGAGGAGAGAGAGACAGACACAGAGAATGCATGATTACTACATCTGGCTCCTTTTCCTTGGGAACCGAAGGCTGAGGACTACTCTTCTAGTGGAAGAAGAAAGACTCCAAACCTCTTCTTAACCTCTACTCAGCCAGGCTCTCATGGAGAGGCTTCAGCCTCTGGTGGGCCTGCCAGCCCAAGGTGCCAGACTCCTGCAAAACTCTATATGGGCTCTGCCCTGCCCCCAAGAAAGACACTGATGGGGCTGGCAAAGGACAAAGCAATTTGGCAGAGGCTGTAGTATGATTTGTAGATTTACATCTCTAAGGCTGGGACCCCCAAGAATGCAATGGTGATGAGAGGAACTTTTATATATACTTAGTGGCAAGCAATGTAATCTTCTGCTCCCCCAACAGGGAGCATTCTGCAAAACATTCCTTTTCTCGGATGCTCTTTTCTCCCTTGGTTGGCCCATCCCATTCTAGGAAGACTAATTAAAAATAGATATGGAAAGCAAACTAATATTTACTAAATACCCTGGGCTGGGTACATTACTGAAGTAAACTTATAAGCACTATTATCCTCATTTTATAGATGAGTAAACTGAGTTAAAAATATTAAGCCATTGCTCAAGATCATGCATCAACGAACGAGTCATGGAACCAGGAGTCTGTTTTGACCATGATTTGCTATTTTGCCTCTAAAGCAGTGGTTCTCAACCTTTCTAATGCCACGACCCTTTAATACAGCTCCTCATGTGGTGGTGACCCCCCAACCATAAAATTATTTTAACTGCACTTTTGCTACTGTTATGAATCATAATGTAAATATCTGTGTTTTCTGATGGTCTTAGGCAACCCTGCTAGCGGTTCTCAACCTGTGGGTTGCTACCGACAGGTTGAGAACTGCTGCTGTAGAGCCTAAGACCATCGGAAAACACAGATATTCACATTATGATTCATAACAGTAGCAAAAGTACAGTTATGAAGTAGCAACAAAAATAATTTTATGGTTGGGGGTCACCACAACATGAAGGGTTGTGGCATTAGAAAGGTTGAGAACCACTGCTCTAAAGCATGCTGCTTTCTTATAGGCAGGAAAAGAAAGGGATACAAAGGCATGGGATAGAGGTATGCTACAGAGTAGAGGAGAACAAAGAAAAGATTGATTTAAAAGGTGGCAGTGGAGGAGTTGTGCACTGAGAGCTCCCCAAATGCAGGCTGAGATGAGCTCACAGGAGTCTATTGCTCCAGCCATGGGCTGAGAGGGCTCTGTGGCCACCTCTGGCTCAAAGGCCGGGAGTGCCCGGCAAGGCCTGGTAGGGAGGGAGGAGAGCAGCAGGTGCTGGCCCCTCATGCAGGCTGCTAAGCAAATGCAGAGGGGGCTATTTCAGTCTCCAAACCTGCTGGCCACACGTCACAGATCTAAAGAGAAGGCAGAATCTGTTTTTGTCCATATTAGGCCTGAAACTCACTCCTCAATCTTTCCCTCTCCCCCGCCTCCCCTAAAGCCCCAAGTGATTAAATCAAGTATGTGGGATTTGGGTTAGAATCATTGTGTCCAATCTGCAGGAATGCCGAGCTAGTGCCAGCCCCCTTGGCAGGGACCCAGCCCAGGCCCTCTCTGAGCAGGCCAGGACAAACATGCTCTTCCCTGGGGGCAGCAGGCCCACTGCAAAGGAGCAGCTCTGATCCGGCTCTGCTCCTGTAAAGGGAGCCCTCGGAATGCTCTCCTCCAGGCCCAGGGAACCTGGGGCGGGCGTGCTGGCCACTGCCTGGCTCCCCACCTGCATCTGTACTGCTCCGCACTCCCTTAGCCCCACACGCTGGGCATTCCACGTCCATAGAACACTTCTCCCCAGACTACCCTGTGGGGTGATCCAAGAGCACCAGAATTGGTGTTAAAGGATTTGAGAATGAATCTGGCTTGGCCCCTCACAGGTTGTGTGACCCTGGAATATCATTACACTCTGAGTCTCAGTTTTTTAATCTATAGAATGGACATAACAGTACCTTATGAGTTATTATGAGAATTAAGGAAAATGACATACAGTACTTAAAGCATCTAGCCTGGAACATAATAGGTTCTAAATAATAGTTTACTCCCTTTGCCTTCCCTTCTACATTGAAAGTCCTACCCACTCTGCTCCACTATCAAAAGTTCCTTGAGGGCAGAATCCATGTCTAACTCACCTTTATGTGCCTTTAGAATGTTTCCTGACCCTCAACAATGTATGATACATGTATATGAATGAATGAATGAATGAGTGAGTGAATGAATGAGTGGCCCTAAATCCTTCATTTGGGGTCCTTGCTATATATTACCCTTGCCAAGGATTGCCCTCATCTGCCCCAGAATGGAATCTAGTAAGGCCTTCTCCCACTAAAGCCTGGGAACCCTGAAACATAGTTGACAACCCTAGCCAAAATACTCCTGGTGAGTTCCAGAAGACAGTGCAACAGGACTCTTACCGTTACCTCTATCTATTTCCCAGGACTAATGGATTATATTTTCAAAACTCTCCCCTCTGAGTTCAAGAAATCTCTCCCAAAATCCCATCGGAAAGGTTAACTCTCCCAGAATCGCATAGGAAAGGCATCTCTCCCACAAACCCAGAGAAGGCACTGCTCTGTTCCTGCTCAGCCTCCAGCTCTATGAACCATGGACGGGATGCCTCCCACATCAGGCTGGCCAGAAATGGGAGTGAAGAAGATTTTCCTCCACCCCAATCTGTTGCATACACACATACTGCTGGGGTGACATAGTCCTGCAATCTGGAATTAGCAATCAGAGCTCAGAGGCCAGAAACAAATGAATGAAAAGACAAAGTATAGGCAAGCTAAAAACATATGACAGCCAAGAAGAAGGTGATCCATTCTCTCCCCCATATTACACATAATCTTAGGGCCCAGTCAGAGCGGCCCCTTTGAGTTCTGCCAACCCAGGAGTGCCTCATCTATAAGATTGTGTGTGTGTATACACGTATGTGTATATATGTATGTGTGTAGGTGAGTGTATATGAGTTATGTGAGTGTGTGTATGTGTGTGTGTGTTCCTCAGAGAGCACATAAGAGAGCAGAACATAGCATATCATACAAGCTAAAGTTGCAGAAGGGCACACAAACATACAAATGCCGTGGCCCAGCCCCTGAGGACGGAACAGCCTTACTCACCAGTAAACGCCTGCAGTAGCCAAAGCGTCTGCTGCCATCCTCCCCGGTCAGCATGAAAGAAAAAGTCTCACTGGAACAGGGAGAGGTCTGGCATCAGGGAAGCATCAGAGGACCCAGGGACAGCCCCCAAGAAGGGGACTGCCATCCCAGGGAAGGGGGTGAAGGGCCAGGATGCTGTGGAGAGGAGGTTGGGACTAGGGTGGGCCCCGTTTAATTGCCCACTGTCATGGGGGTAAAGAGGCTCTGCCTTCATCCTCCCGCCCGCCAGGTCAGGCAGGCCTCACCTGGTGTACTCGGACACAGGCATCCAGTCCTTGGCATCAGGGAAGCAAAACTGGGGAATGGCCTTGAGCCTCTCCTCTGCCTCGCGCATCTGCTTGGTGGGTCGGTCCAGCTGCAGGCAAAAGGAATATGGGGAGAGATGAACAAGGGAAGGCATGAAGCATGGGGGGTAGGGGTGGCTAAGAAGCATCTCTTCCCCTGAGAGCCCTAGATGGCATCCTATCAACTAGCATGCTTCTCAGCAAACCCTGTCCTCACTTCCAATTCTCACAGAGGGGGCTAGGTGTGGGATGAGCCATTATTTATTCATTCCATGGACATCAAATGAGCACCTTGCATGTGGCACTGGAACTGTGTCATGTGCAGGGACTACCAATGTAAACCAAGTGGACAAGGTCCTTGTCCCTGCACACAGGTCAGGAGAGTGAAATCATCAACAACAAAATTTCAGCAGCGGCCCCAAGGAAATAAACAGGGTGACAGGACAGAGAGAACTAGACAGGGGAGGGGCTTCTTTAGAGTATCTGGGAAGATCTCCTGGAGGAAGCACTATCTGAACAGCGAATGAATGGAAGAGCTGGGAAAAGACATTCCAGACAGATGCTCTGGCAGAGAGAAAGGCTTGAGTGTCAAAGGAAGAGAATGGAGGCCAGGATGTGGTGCAGAGCAGGGAAGGAGTAGAAAGAGATAAGGTAGATGGGGGAATGGGTGTAGAGTTTCCTTTTGGGGTGATGAAAATGTTCTAAAACTAACTGTACATCTCTGTGAATATACTGAAAGTCATTGAATTGAATACTGTAAAGTAGGTGAATTATATCTCAATTAATTGGTGGAGGAGGGGGAGAAGCCAGGGGCCCTTTGTCGGGACCCTTGTTAGACCTTGTAAGCAATGTGGCTTTAGTCTAAGCACCCTGCTCTCCCCACCCTCACCTTCTGCATAAACACCCACAGCCCTTGGAACCCTGTCTTCCCCCATGGCGGTAAGCAGCTGCGCACAGGGCAGCCAGGTGAGTCGAAATGGCAGAACGGGGCCTCTCTTCTTCCCCAGATGGGCCAGGCAGACAGAAGGTGGTAGAGGAGGAGTGCAGCGGTGGGGATGGCCTCACCTTGGGAAACTGGTAGGAGACTTCGGGGAGGTAGGTGTTGCGGGATGGCTTCTTCTTGAGTGACACCACCACAAAGTACTCAAAGAGCTCCCGCTCCTGCCACTCGAGCAGCTCCAGCTCCAGCGTCCGGTAGCTGGGCGCACGCTTCAGCATCGACTGGATGTGGACCAGGCGCTGTGTGTGGGCTGGGGGCAGGACACAGGTGAGGAAGCAGACCCCACATTAAGCCCCCTTCCATACCAGACTCGGGGCTCAGTCTCTATGGGTCACCCCTAAGCACATGAGCCTAGTCTGACACCCTCGCCCAGCTAGGTCTGAGGGAGAAGGGGCAGGAGCAAGGTGTTGCCCCAACATAGGGAGCTACTCGTCTGGGCCTCCTGGAGCCTCTGGAGGCTGTGCTGGGCCGATAGGAGTCCAAGCCAGCAAACCCAGGCACGTGTCACTGGCGCCCACCCACCCTTGTGCCAACAGGACTAGGAAATATGAACATCCGCAAAGGCTTCATCCTTAGGCCTCAATCAGTCCTTGAAGTTAAACCCTTGGTCCTTGTCCTCAGGCCCAAAGTTCACTTGCCCACTTGCCAGGGCCAGTGGAGGTGGGAAGGAGGGGACTAGCTCCCTCCTACTTCCTTCCTCTAGGCCGGGTTTCCCAGTAGAGAAAGGACAGAGATTTGTCCCAGACCCCTGGAATGTGACAATTCCAGAGCCTTTCCGGGAGGCAGCAGTCCTCCACTCCAGGGGAAGGAGATGAGTGACCTCGGGCATCCAGAGGACCAGGTTCCTCCGAAGCTGAAGAGGTGCTTGCAATCTTCTGAACCCATCTATGTCCGCCCTGATTCACATTCACCAGGCAAACCCAGTACCCAGTCTCTACAGACAGCAGCTTGGGAAAGTGTGGGCCAGGACAAAGGAGACGTCTAAAGTTAACCTTGCGGGACTGAGCTCACCTGACTGTAGAGACGGAACTCCCCTAGCTCCTTGCTCTGCTGGCCTGGTATCCTGCCTGCCTGCTCTCTCTCCAAACCAGGCCAATTGGGACATGGGCACTAAACACGAGGAGGGAGGGAAGGCTTATTTCCTAGAGCCAGGGCTGGGAATGGCTGCCATGCTCGTGGGGAGCCACACCTCACCTTTGAACCTGTCGTCAGAGTCGCTCTCGCTCTCACTGTTCTCATCTGGAAAGAAACAGCAGGAGTGAATGCTCACTGAGCCTTTGCCCCACAGCAAGTGTTTCCAGTGCACCCCCGACCTCCAACTCTTCTCACGAGGGATGAATCTGTACCTGGTCCCAGGTCCAGGGGCCCATGGCCAGGCACTGAGGGACTTGAGACCAGGGTCCATCAGCGCTCAAACTGTAGATGCTTATCTATATACAAATCCTTATCGTCCAGTCCTGATCTGGAGAAGCTGAGGAACCAAGTAATCTAGACTATCCTTTGGCCTCCAGTAGATCCCCACAGCCTCACCTCCCTACTCAGGGCCTCACAGCCCAAAGCCTGAAGCATCCCATTCACAGTTTTCTTTCCTCTGTGGCCCTCCCCTCTCATGTGACCACTTCCTGGCTGGGCTCTACCCTCCTAGAAGGCAGTAGGATCCCCAGATGGGCCCACAGAAGGGTAAGCTGAGGCTAGTCCATGCCTCTCCCTATTTCTAATGCCCAAGGGCCCTAGACACCTGAACCAGTTCGAGTACCAAGGCCTACCTCTCAGTGATGCTGTCTCAATGCTGGACATAGACAGCTTTTTTAACCTCTTCTTTCCTCTCTTGGCATTGTAGATGGAGTTAATTCTTTGGACAAGCTGGGTGAGAAAAGCAGGCACGGTGAGGTAACCTAACACCAGCTTCCCCTATCACCAAGAAGGCCACC